>JANKKB010029586.1:455-26148 GCA_026225775.1 Bursera palmeri | reverse complement strand
GGCTACTTGGTGGGGTATTTAAGTGGCTTGGCTCTCCCTCCTCAACAGCTAGCTTTTGGGGGTGGGTTCTCCAAGTGCTTAGGTGCCTATCAAATTATAAGACTCTTTAGACCAGAAATATAAGACCAAGGATGTCGATGCCAATAAATTTATTGTGGGCCGTTTCCCAGATTATAAGATTGCAGATTCCAAAACTCTGATCAGTCAAGTACAAAAGATTTAAGTAATTCTTAATGATGGGTCGCAAGGTAGCGAAATGCATACTCCCAAAGAAGAACAAATGAAACAAATGCAAAAAATGACATTCCTCAAGATGTGTTAGAAATTGAACTTTGTGCAATAGTTTATGAAGTGAATCTAGTCAGGGTGGATTGACACTGGTGCCTCACAAAATGTGTGCTCAGACAATAAGTTGTTCACATCTAGGAAAGAGCTGACATTGAACAATGTCCTAGTTGTGCCGAAAATCCGTAAAAACTTAATATCTGGTTCGCTGCTAAAAAATTGTCTTAGGCTTTACAATCATTATTGGGAAATGGTTATGAATATAATGAGTTTTTTAAGCTCAATATAATGATTGTAAAGCCTAAGACAATTTTTAATAAAGTTAATAATTCTTCTGCTTACTTATTGAGTCTTCCAATTTGTGGCATGGTAAACTAAGTTATATTAATTATGATACTTTGAGTAGATTAATTAATTTGAATCATATACCCACTTTCCAAATTGATTTCAAACATAAATGTGAGACTTGTATTGAGGCAAAATTGACAAGGTCATCTTTCTAAAGATTTGAAGGGAACACTAAATCTCTTGATTTAATATATAGTGATATATGTGACTCGAAGTTCGTACAAACAAGGGGTGACAATAAATATTTTATTACTTTTTTCGATGATATTACAAAATATTGTTCGGTGTATTTGCTAAAAAGCAAGGACGAAGCTATAAAAAAAATTGTTCTCTATAAGAATAAAGTTGAAAATCAACTCAATAAAAAAATTAAGGTATTAAGAAGTGACCGATGTAGTGAATATAAAGCACCATTTGGTGAATTCTGTGCACAACATAGAATTATTAACGAAGTCACTGCACCTTATTCACCTCAGTCAAATGGAGTCGCTGAGCAGAAAAATTATCAAGGGGAATGAGACTAACCATAAAAGAATAAGTCGACATAATGAAAACTCAACCTAGTTAACTAAAGATCCCAAGATCTAAGTTCAAAAGGGTAACCTAATTATAAAGACTAAGCTAGATCCTTGGAGGGGTTAACCTCCGGTCCATTCCTATGATGAAGCAGTGACGCCCGTAGAGAATAAGGATAAGCGATACTTTTAATGATTCTTATGCATAAAAAATCTGAGTGTAGTCACCCAGATTATTTTAAATTAAGAGATCATCTATATGAGAGAGAAGAAGTGTCGCTTCTAAGGAGAATTACGTACGGCTTCATTCTTTAGAAACTTATGCAAAACCAGACATATGTTCATGATGAAAATAAACGTAACAATGAGAACTGAATAATGTTAGAAAAGACTCATGTGTGAGGTATATCATCGTTTACACAAATGGCATAATAATTCAAAGGACATCATATCTACTGATCAGCTAGTAAAGTAAATATACTTTCACGAGGGAAGGTTCAAAGGGCAACTTCTACCTATCGTATACAGGTTTCAACTGTTGAACTCTATCACCATGTCAAAAGGTTTCGTTTCTTTTACATTCTTTGTGTAATCTATCAATTTTATTCATGTGAGGGATTGTTAGAAAATTTATTTTTAACATAATTTGATAAGCCATTTTGGAGTTTGATTATAAGTGGAACCCACTTCTTGTTAGTGGAATGTCTTAATGGATTTGAATTCTCTTTCATGAAAATATCAAAATTATATATTCATATGTTCAAAATAATGAATGGATGAATAAGAAATTATTGTTCAACATACATCCACGAAGCCAATTAAAATCAGTGACTTTTCTAGATTAAATGACCTATAACTCTTGGGCTTTAATATGTTGTAACTCCCATAGGCTTTAATACCTTATAAATCCCTTGGGCTTTAATGCCTTGTAATTCTCGGGCATTAATGTTTGGGTTTGTAACTTCCCTCACACTCACCTATAAAAAGGGTCTTCCCTTCATTCTAAAAACACACCGGTTCTCTCCATCTCTTAGAGTTTTCGATGATAGATTTTGGGCATTGTTCAAGTTTGTCGGAAGCAATTTTTGAGGTACTCAATAAAAGCTTGAAATCATTGTATTCTCCGAAACAGATGCTATACAATCTCAAGCATCCTGATAAGCAAATTTGTTTTAAGGAAATTATATAACACACGAACTTCGGTTTTATTTCCTTAAACCACATATTTATATTTTTTTCTTTTATGTTCAATTAATGTTCTGTTGTTATTAATTAAAGCATATTATTAATTAATGCATGTTTTATAATTGTTTTAATTAATGTTTACCTATTACATTGTTCAACTAATTGTTGTGTTATTAATATTAAGTTATTAATTTGTGCAATTAATATAGTGTTATTAATTGTTCATTTAATATATCTGTAATTAATTATTATATTATTTATTACAACATGTTCCAACAATAAATGCAGGAAAAAGAAAAATAAAACAAATTATTGTTATTAAAATGTAAAAGATAATACCTTAAAAGCAGCAATTGGCTTGGAAAATAGATACCGCCACACTAACCCACTGAACAAAAGAAAAAATCTCAGTCTAGGCAACTTATACTCCTCTAAGTAAGAGTGCATACATCAGATAGTATGGGAATTCACCTATTACCCGAAGGAGGTACAGAGCATGCAAGTACGGCACCCCTTAATCCTGGGTATGGAGTTTCCATTTCTAGAATCAAGCCCAAGAAGAACAAGAAGAAAATCAGTCCAAGGAAATTCTAGCTCAACCAACTAGACAAATTTAAGAGAAAGCCATATAAATAAAATATTTATTCCTTCTCAGAATCAAAGATGCTCACATCAAAAGCAATAAAAACAAAAGGTTAGCTCCTTGCGGCATAGCTTTTAAGTTTCCAAGCGTATAAAACTCATGTCTCAAAAACCAAAATATATATTGGGTGAATGCTTTGTGCCTTATGAGTTTATCAATTTCATATTTAAAACAACAAATGTCATTTTGATTTCTATGAGTTCTCAGCTATATAAATGATAATTGCTAACTCTATGATGTACTTAGGATATCCACATCCATCTTTACGCTTATTTCACTAGAAAAAGATCTCCTGGGTTTAATGAATTTAAATCTACAATGAAATTCTTATGCAACACAGCTTGGAGTTTTCTATTTTCATTTTATTATTGTAAACCAACCTGAAGTAGAAGGTTACCTAAAGATTCTTCATTTTTTATCCTTGCAATATAATACTGAATGATTAGCCCTCCAAATGAATGCCCAAGCAGAATGGGAGGCAAACTCAGGTTTTTCTGGATGAAATCAGCAACATCAGCTGCATGTGTCTACTGCAGGATAATAGAAAATTAGAAGAGCATTATATTCTTTCTTTACTGAAATATTGAAATGATTACACCAAATAATGAAATAAGGAAAGCAACATTGAAATCGGCTCGTCAAAGGAAGATTTTCCGGTGAAGACTAATTACCTGGAGAGAACCAGCAACAGTCCCAGTAGGTGCATCACTTTCACCCTAACCATTAAGAGAAGGTGTACCAAGTCAATTTGGGATTGTGAAACAAAAAGTTCATAATAATTCCAGTAGCTAAAGAGAAGCACTGCTGTGCCTTGATTCCATTATGAATTAAACAGCTTAAAACAACCAGGCAATAGAAACAAAGAAAACAAAAATTATTTGGCTTAGTTGAGTGAGCTATTTCCTTTCCTGAATTGCCAATAAATAACATTATCATATTCCAAATTAACTTTTTTCTTATCTGTTTCCACACTTTCTCATCAACCTAACAAACTTAATTGTAAGAGCCAAAAAAAAAAGAGTCAAAATTACACATTTCAGCAATCAGCAATTAAGGCAAGAGGCAAGAACTCTGTATGTCACAAATTGCCAAAAAATTCAAATCAATTAAGCTTAAGAAATGGAATCAGCATAAAAGATGAAAATAAAAAGCTTAAGAGAGAACAAGAAGCACCTGACCCAGCAAGCTTACAGCATAACAATCAAACCCAGAACCAGAAAAGAAAGGCAACCAATGCTCAGCCCAGCACCAAGCTGCATGGTAGCTCCCATGAACGAAAACCAAAGGTGGCTTATCACTTCTTTTTCTCATTTTCTCATCTGGGTCTTTGGTCATCACGCTCTTTTGCTCAATGACCTCCATGTTCAGACCAGATGGCAGCGGGTGGAAACGACGGCTCTGCCCTTGCTTCAGCTCGAACGGGACCCTCATTTTTTCAGCTTTGTTCAGAACAGCCCAGGGTCCTACGGTCATTTTTGGAAAGGTTAAGTGATTGTGGACACAAAGAAGAGCAGCCATCGTCGTCAAGTCTCAAGCTTTACCGTTCAGTTTTATGTGTTTGGTTTTACTTACTTTTTATCTCATTTGGAGTTTTCTGCCTTCTTTTTACTCTTTATGTTATTATTGTTATTATTTTACATTTTTATTTTAATAATAATTACTTAAATCACATAAATTTTCTACATTCCAAAATTTAATTTTATGTTTATTTTTTCTGACGATAATAAATAAATTAATTAAGATAAAAAATCTAATAATAGTAGAAGTAAAATCTGGTAATTGCCTGCGCGTAACCAATTCAGAAGGCACAAATCCATTGACAAGACTTGTATTGGTCTTGTTACTTTTGTTATTGGATAAAAAGGCTGATTAGTTACATCTTCAATAGAAGCTTATGTTGGGAAAAGTGAAAACCAATCAACAGAAGCACTAGCATTGCTTTCATCTTTCACAAGCTTACAAAAATGATCAGTACAATATGCTTTTACCAAGAAAAGCTTGAATTGCTATGTTTTCATCTAAACCATAACTTTTAGCCTTGATTTTTTTTTAATCTTTCAGATTTTATAAATTATGTACAGATTGTGTCTAAAGATCATTTTGTTAAGCCATGACTGCCATGTCCTTCTGTCCTAACAATTGGCAGACAGGGCTGCAATCCGTTGCTCTAGATCAGTAGAAAATAACCCTCTGCAGACATGTAGAACATGGGCTGACAATAATGAATTTTGGCTTCAAAATTGTGAAAAATATGACAACTGTTATTCACTTTGAATTAGAATTTGCTACAGTGCACCAGCACTGCTCCATGTTTCCCAGGCTGGGGCTTTGTGGGGTTCTGCATATGAAGCTAGAAAGTAAACTAGTAATCATGATGGGGAATGAATGAGTGACCAAGAAAGTACTATAAAAGATATGGTCATTACTCAAAAGTCCTGAACATGAAACTGTTAAACTTGAAGGAAATAACAAAGTAAAACTTCAAGATAAAGCTTTCTTTCAACAGGATAACTTGAAGAATCATAAAAACTGTCAACATCTCTAAGACTTGGAGCCTTGCAGGCTATGATGATGCAGCCATGATTATAGTCATTTGACTGCTTCCTAATTAATTGTTTAGTGGAATGATCATTGCAGACAAGGAAGGCTCATATCAGCAGTAGTGGAACTCAATTGTGGCAAACTGTTTGCAGTAACTAATTCTAATCCTGTTCCGCTACTGAAACATTACGTGCAGATTTTATGAATTACCAATTATGAATAATCTCAATAAGACTGAGCATGTCCATGCCTTCCAAGGACCAGAGTGATTAGTTTTAAAATAAAAAAGTATAGAAAGCATGGAAAAAAAGAAAGGCTACTAATGTTTATTTTATCTTTCTATACTTTCCTGAACTTTATCATTCTTTTTTCTTTCTTTAAAAAAAAAAAAAAAACCACAGAGCTTTACTTCGATGTATCTAGCCAGCTAGGAGAACTTACATTGGTCCAATCTACCGGTTATGTATATCCTTAGCATGGACCCTACAGAGGAAAATTCAGCTTCAGAAAGTGAAATAATCACTTGGAGATCCATGTGTTCTCAATTTTTTTTACTTCCTTAAGTGTAAAGGAAAACAAAAAGCACTGTTTCCTCACCATGTAATGACCAAGACCTGAAGTGAGAATTCTAAGAATCATTAACATGGTTGTACTCTATAAATTGCTCTCTCAGTCCCTTCACAAACAAACCACCGATTAGGTCTCTAAGAAACTCTAAAGTTGACAGCTGACACATAGATGGCGGATTTTCGACAGCATATGCAGAGTTTGAGGCCCTGTCAACCTTTCTCAGAGATGGATATGAACATGGAAATGCTAAAGCAGTATGCAGAGCTAAAGCCAAGCATGTTGGAGAATTTCAACATTCCACTCTTCTCAGTAGGAACTCCTTTGGCCCACCAACAACTCGAGTTTCCAGGAAACTGTACTCATAACAATCTTTTTAGCAATTTGCACACTGAAAGCCTGACAGCACTGCCGGTTGCTCATACCATAACTGGAAATGAAGATGTTTTCCATGTAAGCAACCTAAGAGAAGTGCCAGAGCAATCAACAAGCATCTCCAAGAATGTTTGTTCTGCATCTTCAACAACTGACTTTGAAGGAAACAGCAATAAGAAGAGAAAGAATGTGTGTATTTTATTGTTTCTTGAACTTCTTATTCTGTTTTGTTTCTTTTATTTACTTCATTTCAGGTTTGAATTGTCTCTACTTAACATTGGAATTCTGGTATGGACATCTTCAGAGATTAGGAAAAGGGAAGAAAGCCAAGGGCAATGAAAAAGAGGATGAGAAATTAGAGGAAGTAATTCATGTTAGAGCAAAAAGAGGCCAAGCTACTGACAGTCACAGCATAGCAGAAAGGGTATGTAAAAGTTTGCATGCTTTTGGCCACAGAATAAAAACGTTGATTACTAATAACTGGCTGTGCTCAGTATTCATATACAATCAATGAACTGAAATGCTTTAAGATTCATAGATTTAAGAACTGAATCAAAATATTATGTTTCTGGGTACCAGGTGAGAAGAGAAAAGATCAATAAGAAAATGAGATGTTTGGAAGACCTTGTTCCTGGATGCCACAAGGTGAAACTTTTTTCACTTTATTTTTCTTTAAATGTATGTCTGCATGCTTATGTGTCCAATGCAAGCATGTTTTTTATCTATCCTTATGGGTTTGTCAATCTGCAGACCATGGGAATGGCAGGGATGTTGGAGGAGATAATCAATTATGTCCATTCATTGCAGAATCAAGTTGAGGTAAGTGACATATACAAGAGCATGGTATAGATAACTTAGTTTTTTTTTTTATCTCAAAAGTTATTGTAATTTATAATAACAATTTTTGGACTAATTTTTCCCCTTTCTTATCTGTCCCAAACTCAGTTTCTCTCCATGGAGCTTGCTGCTGCATGTTCCTCTTATGACTTGAACTTCGAACCTGAATCCAGCAAAAAGGCACAGGTGATTTTCAATAACATCTGGAAACCACTTAAAAACTCCCCACCCTCCAAATAAAAAGAGAAAAAAGAGGAAGTATATAAAAGTTTGAGTGACTACTTGCATATTGTTTGGCCAAATTATAAAGTAAGTTTAAATTGCACATCTGTATACTCTGTGTAGTGAGTTCGATGTCATATATGTATGCAGATAAGTTTGTACACTGTTACGTGAATGTAATTGCAATTATATCCTTGTACATTAGTACATATGTCAGTGAGTGATGTTGAATATTAATGCTTCAGGGAACCAATTCACATGAGTCACTGGAGATGGAGAAATGGGCAAGAGAACAATATGGAGAGTACACTTGCTTCCACTCAACATGGTCCCTTTGACTCCACTTTTGGTCCTTATTCCCCATTGCTACAAAGCACATGTATATGCTTCATATGCCTCTTTCTGACAAATCAAATCTGTTTTCAGTTACGTTGCAAATGTTCCAAATATATGTGCACTGCTTTATAAAGGGTTGAGAGCTAAATTACAAAAGTTCATATTCCTTTCTTTTTTTTTTTTTCCTGAATTGAATATCCAATTTTCCTTAGTAGGCATGTATGATAATCTTCATTTGTGGCATCCTATGTATTGATGATGCCGGCTTGTCAGCTAGAGCAGTTAAGCAGAAATGGCTTCGATGGGACTTGGCTTCATGTATTGCTTGTATACTCAATTTTGTGATTTGGAATTTAGCATTTGGACCACTTATTGAAACTATTATGCTCGTTTAATCAGACACTTGCATGTGCTTCATGGTTTCTTGGCATGCAAGTGAGAGACAGGAAAAGAGAAACAGCTGCCAACTGTTTCAAGAATCAAATAATCATGAATGGATGTGCATACTGACATTTCACTAGTCATTTAGTCTTATCTTTTACCACAAATATATGCAGACAGACACAGACTTGAGGTGTGTGATATGTCAATTACACTTGCACTTGTTAAGTAACTAATGGTTGGTATTTCACTATTTTGTTGCTCTTCCTAGGGTCAAGTTGACGTCCCCTTAACCCTTCCCCTGTATATAAATCCATGACAGGAACAACCATGTATTGTAAACATCTAAGACAAGCTAAACAAAGCAATTACAGCTGTCCTAAATGAATCAACCTTACTATCAATGATTTTTCTTTTTGGCCTTGGCTATCTTGTCTTTGTTCTCCTTCTTTAGTGATTAGGCTTTATCGCTTCCCCTACCTTGTATATCGTTAACCAATTGCAATAATATACTTGGACGATATATATTCACATTAGCTCAAAAGTCAATTGACAGGAGAAGCATCACTATTCCATCAATTGCTTTATCAAAAAGGCTCAATAATGTCCAAATTATAGCAACATCAAGATAACTAGTAACCTTCAAAAATCTCTTCCTCACTTGCTGAGTTGACACCAGTAGTTCCTCTTTTTCATCAAAAATGATTCCCATCAAATGCAAGCTTCAGATTGTATAGGAAAACAATCAGCTTTCATATATAATTATGAAAGAAGATTGAATTATAACAAAAATGATAAATGGATGCAAACGCTAAGAAGATTAGGATTATGGGTTCCACAAGCATATAGATGAATAGAATCTTGTGGATGTTGCCAATTCATACGGTGAATGATTGAAATTATCCAATACAACATAATTTTTAAGGGTATTAAAGAAAAAGAATTGCAGATGCATTGCATCCAAAACTACAGGGTTTAGAGAGGACAACTTAAATGGGCCATGTCTTGCTCAAAAGAGGATAGAACAACATGGGTTCTCAAATTTCTTAAATGAAAATGACCAGATAAAGCTTCTATAATCTACACTCCTTTTCTTTGACTCCTTTTTGACAATACTCATTTGCCTTTTTGTGAGTGCATGCATAGAACATAGTGAGAAGCATATGTAATAAGCCCTTTTGCTGAAAACACATCTACATTGATTAATCAAGCTGGGATAGAAAAGAATTACCATGGAAGCTAGTTTGACGATTTAAAGTCACATTTGTTAGCATTTAACAGATATATTTAGATAATAGCATGACTCAAAAGATCAAGCTAGTAAGTAAAGGCCTTAAATCTAACATTTATGTGATAATGATTTGGAGCATCTACACATGTTCAATGCATTGGAGGAAACCCATTTTTTCTGTCGTTAGTGGGATATCCTATTTAATAAGCTTTTGAAGGGCATTGTTTAACATGATCAGGGCTAGCTAGAACTAAAGTGCTGGGTTGGCCATAGTTCAGTGATTGCCTTGCTTCATCTGTGGAACTGTCCACTTTATAAAATTCTAAGTATGATCAATAGGAAGCAAACCTTAATATAGGGACTGATGGAGATGTAGTAACCACAGAAGGTGCTTTGAAATGACTCCCAAAATCTTTGTGTGCCTACATGTGCTTGCATAGTCACACACTGATCCACCTCTCTTTGTCTACATGTTGCTTTGTCTGTCTTATTCAATGCTGGTACCTACATTTGCAGAAATGTGTTGACAGTCTCACCTTAGAATTACAGCGTGCATATACAGGAAATGCCTGTAAGGCTCCAGTCATATACATGAATATTTTTCACTATTTGTAGTGCCCATGTGGGGTGATATTGAACATGGGGACCCCATGGATTCTACATTTGTGATCACAGTTTGTTAAGGTGTTTTTCCAGACTGGTTACTGGGTTGCATCAGTTGATTTTCTTTGTAGTTTTTGTAACGTGGGGCTCTTGAATTGGTCTTCCCATGTTGATGAAAGCTGAATTGCAGGACACATGCACTTTCCTGGTATCCTATTAGGAAACTCTTTTCCAGAAAATATGAGAAAATGTGATATTTCATCATATTTGGCTATGGAAGGGGAAAAAACATTTCCTAACGTGGCCTAAGAATGAACCCGGCACTTGGCAGGGCAAAGACTGCAGACACTAGCCCAGGTTGACCCAACTTGGCAAGTAGCGTCTTGCCTTGGTGGGTCAATGAATCGAAATGTTTCTCAAGAGACATCATCGACTATGCTCTTTTCAGCATCCAACTGTCTCCTCCAAAGAAGAGCACTTAATGTGAAAACGAAATTAGCTTTAATTTTCACATTCTTAAAACCTTTTTTCTCATGTGTTGTTGATAATTGTAAAACTATCAGCTTTCCAGCAATTTATTTATTTTTTAATTAAATAGCAGTTTAATTGACTAGGTATTTTGCATGAAGTTAGAGGTGTAGGATCAAATCCCCCTTATATCAAGTGATCTTTTTTTTGACTTCTCAATTAAGAAAATAATTTTTTTTTATCAATTCATAATCACTGCAACCTTACCCTAAATTGTAGCATGATTCTTTACATAATTAAATTCCAAAATACTTTAAATAATTCATTTTCAAGTAACATAAAAATAATTGATTAATTTCATTACTACAATAATCTTTCTCCCTTTTTCATAAACTAATACCATTTAGTTTTAAATATCCTCATCTGCAACTTTTCAACTTAAATAAGCATAAAATACCCAAGAGCACCAAGGAGAGGAGGAGAGCTTAAGAGAGAAAACTCATGAAGAGAGGGCAACAGACTCCTCATCTAAATCCCATATCATTCTATATTATTCTGTCTTATTTGATAATTTTTTTTTGTTATTGATATCCATTATCATTTCTCCTAAACCTATACCTACCTTGGTATCAAAATGCCTCTCGCATGGAAAAAAATACCCCAAAAAGTAACTCATACCATTGTGTTTAGATGGGGCAAATAACATCAATCACTCATATAAGAAATGGGATATTTTCTTTGAGCTCCTCAAAGAATACATTAAAAATAGTTAACATCCTTCTTTATCTAAAATTAACATTCGATCTCTTATGTTTAACTCTCGTTAAAAAAAAAAAACTTATTTATTTTAATTGATAGAAAACCATTTTTATTCTTCTTCTTCTTCTTTTTTAGGGATTAGTGTTGTTTTATATAAAAATAGATGTTGTCTATTTTCAACGTATTTTTTTGTAGGGATCAAAGTAAACATCCCTATAAGAAACCTAAAAAAATATTAATTATGAATTTTCATGTCAATTGGGCCGGATGAGAGTACAGAATGGGCCTAGCCCAGATCAGATGATTACTTCCTTTCCCTCTAACTCCGTTTCATTTCCAGCTTCGGGAGATTCAACTTGGCTGTTAGTTTAACACTGAAGCTACTTATAATCAATCATTAATTAAATAAACTATTTTATTTATTTATTTTCTGATTTGCATTCTGTTCTTCGTAGTTCGTTTTATCGTTTCTGCGACGTAGTATTGGCTTTTTCTTTTTCCCAAAAAAAAAAAAATGATGTCTCCAGGGTCTGAAGATCGAGGATCTCCTCACTTTAGGTAACAACAACAAATCTCAAATTTATTTTATATTTATTTATTTTTTTGTTCTTCATTGCCTGAGTTTTTGCAAAGCCCTAACCCTCTGCTTAGTTCCATAGAAATTAAAGACAAAAAAAAAAAAAAAAAACGAATTCTGAATCTTACATTATGTTTTTATANAAACACAAAAAAAAAAAAAAAAAAAAAAAACGAATTCTGAATCTTACATTATGTTTTTCTAATATTGTTGTTCTAAGTTCGTTATAAGCTTGATAATATTAGATTCAGCTCTGTAAAATAGTCAATTAGGCGTTATATCAGAATGTAAATTTTAGAATTCTTACTTTCCTGCATTCTCTTGGGGATGTGTAACTGAAAATGTATTGTACTGAGACATTTTTTTTGTTAGCTAAATCTCTATATTCAAGTTCTTAGTTTTCGGGTTTGTAAATTATGAAAAAAAATTGACAATGTAAACGAAATATTCAGTTTATCTATACTGGCCTAAGTTTAGTGGAAGGTGTAATCTAGTTGCCTGGTTAGGGGTTACTTGAGCCACGAGTGCTTCCCAAATATTGTAGGTTTCGATGAAGTGTCTAGTTTTGGACTTGAGTTTGCTAATTTATGTTTTATTAATGAACAGAAATATTTTCTTGAAAATTGTTAGCATTTTAATCAACGCCTTGAAAAAAAAAATTCATTTCTACTTAAGTTGTAGAGTACTCCTCCAGGTATGATGGTACCCCAAATCACAATTATCATGTGGAACCTTCAAAACCACTGGAATAATTACCAAAATTTTTGTATTAGTAGATTCACTGAACTTTGTATTCATGAATTTATTTATGTTTTGATTTTGGTGTTTGATTGAGATCGTTTGGGGTTTGAGTTGACATAGAACAGGGAATTTTTTTTTTCCTAGACAAGTGGTTAGATTTTTTGGTTGGGAGAACATAAATGAAAATTTTTTCCATATTGTTCCATCAGGTTTATTCATTGTGTGTTTTTGGCAATTCTTTTTCTTAGCAACTGCTAATGATTTACTGATCCGCATGTGGTTTCTTTTAGGCATACACCATTACAGATAATCCATGTTATTGGATACTTCCTGAGGACATGGTCAGTTTACTCAATGTATCACTATTTGTCTCAAACGGGAGCTCCAGTAGCACTTTTTATCTTCTGCTGTCTGGTGCCCTCATCCATCTTATTCTTGTCACTGCAAAAGCCTTGGAAGGGAAGACCACTCTCTACCACTCAGGTAATGCATTTATTGAAAAATATGTAAGGAATGGAAGAAACAATTTAGTGTTCAAGGATGTGTTGTCTTATATCCGTTTGTAAACAACATCAGTCGTTTTTCAGGTAGTGCCTTCTGTAATTAATGGTGGCATAACAGCTTTATACTTTATCTTGTGGGGTAAGGGACTCAAATCATGTGGACCAGTTAGGTAGGTTTTCTGTTGCTTAAGATTCCAACTACGTCTCTTGAGCATTTCAAGTCCTGTGTTATTCTGATTTTTGATGATATATTTGTAGTTTTGTTCACTTTGAGAGTCATGTTTTGTCATTTAAGGAATATTTCTGGTGCATCATTACAACTTACTGTTGGAAATATAGTGTAATAGTGACAGATATATCATATGTTAATAAATTCTGAAGAACCCTATAATATCTTGGTATAGAGTCATACTTAAATTAAACTGCAAGGGTCAACAGCAATGTGAGTGAAGTAAGTATTTTATGATCCTAGGTGTAGCGCCCACTCACATTGGTCTAAAAAATTTCAATACCTTCTTTTCTTTCTCTATTTAGTACTTCCTGTTAAAGAAATTCTAAGTTGTTACTAAGCCAAGTTTTTACACAAGGCATCTTCCTAATGCTGTTATTTATTTAATTTGCCCCCGTAGAGAGATCTATTGTTATGAGAGGTGTTTGATTTTAACTTTCTGCTCTTATCACTTAATCCAAAAGATATTAGTCTGGTCCCTTCTTTTTCTTAAATTAGGTTTATCCTTTCATTTCTGTAGTCTAAATAATTAGAGAAGTTATATCTGACTTCTTTTTTTTTTTTTTTCCTCTGAGCCTCTAGAGCTATATTGGCAGAGTATTCTGGTGCTATTCTTGGAGTATTATCTGCTGTATTGTATGGACGAAGGGGCCATGTTTGGAAAAAGGTAGTTCTGAGAGATACATCTGTGTTCTGTAATTGTATGTTGCATATAGTGTTGCTTCTGCTTGATTGAGTACCATGCATTTGGAAGTATAGTTTTAAAGTTTCTTCTTGTGATTTTAGGACAAAAGTGTTCTCCTGTTATGCCCTTAGTCATTTCTTTGCCTCATCAATAAAATACTTGAGGCTTATGCCAATGTTTGTTGAGAACTGAAACCTCTAGACTGGTATTGATGTTTACTTCAAGTTTAAACATTAGTCTAGTAGTAAAAAGTAACATGAGTTATACCTTCTGTAATAATTTATTACCATTTGGGATGGATGAACTGATTTATTAAAATTTTTCTTCCCTAATTATATTGGTGTTTCCTTATATATTACCAGGTTGGTGGTCTAATTGCAATGTTGGCATCTTTCTACTTCTTATCTCAGGGCTGGGCCATGGCAACTTTTTCTCCATTTTATATCCTCACCTACACTTATCTTTTCTTGGGCTTTACTCTTTTAAGCTAATACATGTTCTGTTTAGTATCCAATTTGCTTATTTTTCTTTTGTCTTTCCTTTTCATCTTTCAATCCTCTCATTTTCCTGGGTCTGAATAGTTGACTTATTTTTAGTCTACTGTGATAAACTTAACCAAAATATACCTTTCAAAGATACCCTTGGTACAGAGGTTCAGACTGAACAAGTGTTGGGTATGAAAGTAATGGCAGTTCCCATTTTTGCTGGAATCTTATCAGGGTTGAGAAGAGTGATTGCACGGCGTGTTTCACTCAAGGTGTTGATATTTATTTATCTATCCATTATTATACTGTGCATTCTTTATTATCATGAACCTAGTTTCCCTTGTCTTTCTAAGTGGTGAGAACCACTCAATAACCATTGCAGTATCTAATTGTTGTCACTTCTCTGCTTTCAGAATCAACTCAAGAGGCGACTTCATGCTATAACTATTGCTTCTGCAACATGTTTCCTGTTTCCTGTGGCCATGTGGGACTTGATCATAGTAAGTTTGCTATGTAAATATGTCCTCAGTGTAATTTTATTGAACATACATTTTTTGGGATCAATAGCTTAGTTTGATCTTTCTGAGGCTTTGGCTTGTTGGGCATTTGCCTTATATTTCTTTTTGTTTTTATTGGAGCACTTCAGGGTTCAACATCCAGTACAAACGTAAAGTTGCCATTTTCAGCCTGGGCTTTTCTGAGCTTTACTCTTTTTGGAGTTATCTTTATATTTTATGTTGACAGTATCGCGGAGGAGAGGTACCTTTTAAGATTCCTAACATTCTTCTCTGGCATCTACAACTTAGTGATTATTTCCATCTACAATTATATATTTAAGTTTCCATTCTGGCTACAGATTTTTTATCTCTGAATGCTCAAGTTGCTATCAAGCTACAGTCGGAGTGTCTATGGTGTGATCTGAGACAAGAGGCATATGCATCTTGTCAATCACAATCTTGCTATTTTAGTTCAAGGATTTAGTTTTGAATATTTGACTATGGCTAGGTATATAGCTTCTTCACAAATAGAAAACCAATGATGGTCCAGTTCTAAAATTTCCAATGAAAAATAAATGTCATGTTTTAAAGGCATCATCTCATTGGGCTAGAGAGTAATTATGGGAGACCCCTCTGATTTTTTATTAACTTCTAAATACTTGGATATAAAGGTGCTTGTGATTGCTGGTCATAGAATATTCATGCAGCCCTTTTTAGTTGCTGAAACAACCTCTTTTATATTCTAGGTTGCACATGGTTTTCTCTTCTCCAAGGCATTTAATGGTAGCTGGAGGGTGCATTATTATCATGGAGATTGTGTACCAAATGGACTTTTCTCTACTAGGCTTCATAATTTGCTCCTTAATACTAGGCTTTGGTATGTATATGTTTCCTCTCCCTCCTTCTCTCTCTCTTTCTTTTTTGGTTTTTCTTTTTTCTTTTTTAAGAATATTAGTTTTTTAAAAAAATAATAATAATATTTTCCCTTCATGTTCTGCTTGTGAATAGTAATGGATACAGAAAGGTGCTTCTTTGGAATTTTATTATATGGCTAGAATGTTGATTCAGTTATTTGGATTAGAGATGTGAAAGGATTTCCATCGTACATTCTGTCATTCTGATATTTTAATAATTATCAGACTAATAAAAATTTCAGAATTAGGTCTGTAGTTCTGTAAAGTTGATTATCATGGATTATGAAGTTTGAGTAGTAGTGCTAGAACTTGAATCTGTCCAAGTTTGAACAACTTCAGCCTCTCTCTCTTTCCATCTCTCTATCTTCAGAATGAACTTTTGGCTTCTTGTCAATACGTAGAAAAGTAAATAAATGAATCATTATTTATGATATGAAAAACTGAGTGCAATGCAATTACTCCACAACAAAAATTAAAATCTAAAAATAAAGCTGTATAATATGAACAGTTGTATCCTTATGTATGCTGGAATCTGACATGGATTTGCAAATACTCAAGGAAATTTTCATGTGGTTACCATATTTATTTCATTACATTTTATATTTTTAATTGAGATTTATAGCTTATTTATGACTCTGTATGAATATTGTAGGGATATATGAGGCTACTTCTTTGGATCGTGGTAGGAAGGATGGTCTTCAAAAGCCAGATCAACCAAATGGGATATTGGGGGATGAACTTCAGATGTCTTCGCTTCCAACTTAAAGAGTATGTTAAGTTTTTGCCCAAAAAATCATTGCTGCATTACATCTCTCTGTTGATATTTACTATTTTGTTTTTGTGAGTGTGAAAGTTTATATGTTTTCACACAAACTGGGCTAACAGGAGCATATGAGGGAGTTTGATGATTATGTAGAGGCAGTTGGGTCTTTATTTTCAAATTCGAGGGAGAGGCAGGGAGATGTCTCTCCTGGCTGTCTCCTCTTTCATTTTTTCCTTTTTGTGTGCAGGAAATGGGATGCTGTTTGTTCTGTTGACTGGTTAACTTTTTTCTGTGCAAATGCAGTTTGGTCTATATTGGTTGCACAAGAAATTTGTTTGCAGCATTTCTTGCGGAGATGTTGATTCTGTTCCCAAGTTACGGGATATCTTATACTGCTTGCTCAGGAAGTCCCAGGCGAATTCCTTAATGTCAAAATGATAGGAAACTTCCAAGCAAATGTTGAAGTGATAGAAACTTCCAAAACACATTGTTGATAGTTTGAACCTCATGTGGCACATTAGGAGACTTGAGAAAACAAGATGGTAAAATTCTCCCACATGTTCTATTGTCGATAGTTTATGCCGGTCTAGCATGTGAGTTTTTTTACTGATACTTTATGTATCTTACAATTATTTTTTATTAATATGGTTAAAAGTTTTATTTCTGTACAAGCTTGTATGGAGTCAGGCTTAAGCTTGGACCAGGCTCTACAGCATCGGGTCTTTGGCTTGTGTAGTATACTTTGTTATTGCTGGGAGCAACTAATAAAGTTGTATATTGGCAAGCAAAATCATCATGGGCAAATATAAATAAGATAGCTCAAATCCTAGAACCGTGTTTTAGTGGTTATAAATCTGAAGAAGAAGAAGCAAGCAGGGCTTTGAGCAGCCCTATTTCCTTCACATTTCTTACAATAGTGAGAAATTGTATTGGTCCATATTGATGCAGTGCGGTGGAAAGGGGAAATTAAAACTCTCGCCCCGATAGATATTGATAGAACACTGATCTCCCCACTATTCTAGAAGTAACAGTAAGACCTCCATTTTTGCCCACCATTAGTGGGGACTTGAAGGTGTTAGGAGAGTAGGACATTATAGACATTTAATAGGTGAAATAACTAATAAGAAAAAAATATTTATTAAAATACATAAGAATCCCTCACCCCTTTTTCTCTTTCTTCTATCTCGGTTTCTCATCTCTCTTCTGCCCTCCCAACCACTGCCGTATATCCACCCGTATCTCTTCTGGGTGGTGGCTCTTTGCTTGGAGTTGGTTATGGGGATAGGCATTTTTCAGTTTAAGAAAAAGTTATTTTATTTTTTTTAATTAACTCTAAATGACAAAAATATTTGAAATTTCTCATTAATGCTCCTTTCAAATGAGAGGACTCCTTCAAATTTTGATTATTTATGATTTTCATAGTTCTGTGAAATAGCTTATTCATTACCCAATGTCTTCAAAAAAGAATTGAAACAGGAGTTGTATGAGGTGAAAATCTCATATACAGTTCTGTAGTGAGTTCTGTAGTGTGCCAGTAAGGGTGACTTATCTATCAATTTTTTCACTATCACCCCCTAAAACACTAAACTCTGTCTTATGTAAAATTGTGAGAATACGATTAACCTCACTCTAGGTTTGAAATCATTGCTTATACCCGGTATTGATCATAATTCAAAAGAATATTATGTAGTCTTAATAATAGCTGGGGAGGGTTACGGTTTCAAGTATTCAATTTTATGAATAAGATAGGAAGATTTATTTCACATTTGGAATTGCACATAACTATCATACTCTTAAGTGATGTAGTAATTTATTATTATTAGTTGTATATAAATTTTTTACATACCTTAATTATCAATATAGATGGTGATTAAATGCAACATATTAGAATCAATACATTAACAATTTTTTATTACCATCTTTATAAGAAATATTATTTTACAAAAAGTATCGTCCATTAATTTATCTAAAAAAAAATAATAATAAGAACTGAATTGCGAAGTAACATGAGAAAATTAAAATTCTGACCCAAAAGTCGGTCAAAGTCTCTGCTTATGGTTGTAAACGTAAAGACAAACAACTTCCCGAACTTTACTTCAATATAACATCAACAAACCCCCTTGAAGACTTAGCCAAAATCTCTTCCATGTCCTTCCTTGTTCCGCATAATCCCCATTTTCTGCTACAAGATGTCAAAAAAACAAGACCCAGAGCATCAGTGTGCAGTCACACCAACTTCAGCAGAAAAAAAGAGGAAACCCAGACCTGGAATGGGCTCAAAGTCATCAGAGGAAAGAAACTCTTAAAAGATCTCAGCACTTGGGGCATTGGTGGCCCTTGTAATTACTTTGTTCAAGTTTTTCATCAAACCCAACTTGTTTCTGCCATCAGGTTCATCTCTTGCTCTGTCAATTTATTTAGTGAGTTTTTTTTTTTCAATTGGTATGCGGGATGTATAGTATCATTCACTATAATACTTGTTATAAGGGATTAGTTATGAAATTATGGAAAACGATCAAAATTAAGGAAATAATTAGATAATTTGAAAAATAACTACATTTTACAATAGTTACGGAATCTATGGAATTATAGTCATGATAAATGTGTTAAGATTTTCATAATCTAAATTCAATGAATGAGTTTGGCCATGCAAATCTTTAGCTTTGGTTGAAGTGTAGAAGATGATGTCAGTCACATACAGACTCGGATTAAAAAATGACCAACCTCAGCATATTAAACAGTGCCAGCTGATTGTTAAATTATTGCAGGTATTGTCATGAGCATTCAATCCGATATATAATAATCGGTAAAGGCTCAAACTGTCTCTTTGATGATCAGGGTTTTGATGGCTGCGTTATTCTGAATCGGATAGAGTTCTTGGAGAGGAAAGAACCTGGAATATACAGAGTTGGAAGTGGTTTCCGATTTAATAGTTTGGGGATGCAATGTTCCAATGAGGGATTTACAGGTCTTGAGTTTGCTGGAGGAATTCCTGGGACAGTAGGTGGAGCAACATTTATGAATGCTGGAGCAAATGGGCAGGTATTTGTGGTTCTTTATGTAGAGCCTTGGATTTTTGAAATCCTTAGTGAATCGGTTACCTGATTGGATTATTTATTTTTGGTATTTGAAGGAGACTGCTAATGTCGTTGATAGTGTCGATATTGTTACGTTTGAGGGAAAGCTTCAGACACTTAACAGAGACAATCTCAAGTTTGGCTATCGGTCATCATCATTTCAAGATATGAACAACTTGGCAGCCATTGTTGCAGTCACATTTCGACTGCAAGAGTCAGGGTCAGCTAGGAGAAAGCAACAAGAGTATATGGCGAGGTAGTTTGTGAAAATATTCTATGATGTTTCCTGGAAAACTGTTCTTTTATGAAATGCTTTTGAGGCATGGTTTAATTACAGGAGGAGGATGAGTCAGCCTCTGGGAGAGCAAACGGCTGGCTCGGTTTTCCGGAATCCGTCTGATATAGGAGTTGCAGCAGCTGAGTTGATAGAGAAAGCTGGGTTGAAAGGATTTAGAGTTGGGGGAGCAATGGTTTCCAACATTCATGCCAACTTCTTTGTAAATGTAGGTGGCTCAACTTCTCAAGACATGCTTAATCTCATTGCTACGGTTAAGGAAAAGATTGACCACAAGTTCAGTGCACAACTTAAGGAAGAAGTAATATATTTTCAGCCACACTGTAACCATTTGAAATTGAACCCGGAGAAGAAGAAAAGTTAATGAAATTTATGATGATACTTTCAAATAATATTCCATTTGAAATCAAAAGCTCTTAATTTCTCCTTAACTTGGGAATACATCGCGTTATTGTTTCCGCATGAATTGTTGTGTTACGTCGATAGCATCTTCAAGCACTTTTTTTCATTGCTTTGGTGATTGCATGAGTAAGGATTCCAATGGGACAAAAAAGAAGGCAAAGAGAAACCGAATGTCTAGTTTCGATGTGATTTTCAAGCCCATCATGAAAAACCTGCCTGTGACGGTTAGCAAAATCAAAAGCATCAGAAGTGCTATAAACAAACGTCTATAAATAAACACACACAGAAAGAGAGAGAGAGAGGGAGACCTTGCAGCAAAGAGATCCACAGTCAATAAGTGAATCCAAGCAGAAGCTAGAGTCATTTCATTGGAGAACATCTTTGCTATGCCAGGTAGCTACAAATAATGCAATGATAGGTAAACCATCAAATATTAATCATTCATTTGCCCATCACAATCATTCACAGTTTTGTTTTTGTTGAATAAATAATCAATTGGTGTACACTTAACCTCAGGAAGCCAGTTTTTACTAGCAAACATCAGCCGTAGAGTATCAGGCGTCCAGGAAAGAAATAGAAGATAAGCGTACATAAGTCCAAGAACAACATATGGTATGCTACTTTCCATAGACTTCTTTGTCTGCGAGAGTGATTCGAACCAATTACATGTAACCGTCAGAAAAGGAACAAAGGTGAATTGAAGTTCCCAGTATTCACAGAAAACCTACCAGTTCAGCTTTAGGAGCAAAAACCATGAGTGTGTAAAATGGGAGCACAGCTACTGTTCCCAAAGTAAAAACACTGCTAGCAATCTGAGAACTTGCCAACCCTGAAAAAGCCCCATGAAAAGATTAAAACAGATAATTATCCTAACATAATTTTTTTTAAAAGGCAGTGAGATAGTTAATGCAGTTTAAGAATGAGTACAATAAATTACTTCTTGTTATTTTACTTAGTGCAACATTTTGCTAATGCCCCAAAATATTGTTGTCCAGTGCACCATACAGAAAGACAACAAGATTCCTAGCAACAATTAGTTACAGCATGTGAGACAGAGTCACCCATTTCTTGTATTGTAATAGTTATAAAATTAATATAGAGGACACTATACGTGAACGAAATTACTTCAATTAAAAGAAACAGGGAAATTTAGAGATGATATCATGAAAGATACAAAATGCACACCCCACATAAAGCTAGAAATGATTGATACATACAGGGTAACACAACGCAATTGGGATAGAAGAGCCTGCAAGGACATGGGTCCAATGCCTAACGATATAAGGCAAGGACAAATAAGGTGGAATATTAAGTTTTTGGAGAGAGATTAACTAATTTCAATTAGTTTCACTTACTTCTCTCACCATGTACCAACCACAACATTGTGAGAATGATTTGGTAAATGAAACTGTAACTCAATTGCACAGTACAAGCCATTGATCTCTAATACAATGAATCCCCTGCTATTTTAAGTTCTAACTGAAATTTACAGTTCCAAATTACAAGGATTGCATTAAAGTACATATGCAAAGCTTTTGCACTACAAAGGTTCATTTAACATTGAAAGATGTTGATTTCTTGCATTTCTAAGGATCTTGATAACATATATACAAAGTTTGATCCCAAACTTAAGTATCCGACATGATGTAGTAGTCATTCAGGACTATCACAAGGATAGTCGATTAATATGCCAATCTATATGAACACCACATAAATTAGGATAGTAAAGTTGGGCACTAACTTTGTATACATAGTATGACCCATTTTAACATTATTTTGGCCATCTTGCAATAGTCTGAACCACACATGACTAATACTCTGCCCTGTTCCTAAGGCTATCATGTCCTACATGAGCCAAGTATGATATCATTCCTCAGAAACACAATCTATTTCTTAAATTTTCAAGGGTCTTAACATCAAGAATAGAATTGCAGTTGATGCTCAATTTAGAATCCACAATGCCAAAATCAGTGAAAATGCTACATCTTTCTCCAACAGACAAAACTATAAGTATCACTCCTGTTTTCCTTATCCCATTTGAACTTGTGGTATGTTAAGTTAGACTAAAAAAAGTTTGAATTCTTTCGTTTAAGATTTATCACAATATGCTATGTTGTCTCACCATGTACCGACCACAATAGTTTAAGGGATAAACAATAAGATGGGAAGCAATTAATTAATATGAAACAAACAAAGGAGGAAGAGAACATGGTGGTGCAGAAGGGAAAAAATCAATGGTGCAACTTCGCCTAAATTTTAAAAACTTTATCAAGTAGAAGTAAGAAAAAAGAATACATGAAGCGTGTATTCTGAAGGCTTTCTTATGGTGAATAAAGGTTGTGATTTGTGGCCTTGTAATAACACTTGATACTCCCACGAAACTCCAGTCCCTTGGCAGGTTAGTTCGGATTCCTGCAACTTGTTGGCCAAAAAGTTCAGTGTTCAAACTTTTGTGAGCAGAACCTAACCTTTGATCGACACCGACACTACGCCAAGTTCCTACAGGCTGCTCCAAACAGTCAATCTATAAGCAACATAACTTAAACTGAAAGAGAATCTCTCAAGCTTGGACAACAAATAGATAATTGTTGAATATGGACATCAATAAAATTACCAACCCTTCAAGCTCATTAATTTGATACACAAACTGGTGAAAAGCACATCAGTAAATTGATTATATAATGTACAACATGATCGCAAAAAAGTTGTCTTTACCAAAATCCCATTTTTATAATCCCTACAATTCTACCCAAACCATCAAACAAATAATATGAAATAAGGAAACAGTCATCACAGATCTTAGCAGAAAAAAAAAAGCCTATAAAATCAGTAAACAAATCATTCCAAAATACAACACAAACCCAAGCTAAACGTCCATCCATCCACAACAATCAGAGAAGAAAATATTTACAAATTTTCAAGAAAACCCAGATGGGAAAACATAAACACATAGCTGAACAACAACAAATATCCACAATTATCCTGAAAGTTGAACAGCCAAAACACAAACAAACTAAAAAAAAAATGAAGCAAACCTTGAGGGACGATAGAGGATGACAAAGGCAAGAAGAGAAAGCCATGTTTTGCGCGGTAGTCAGACTCCCAACAACAATAATGGCTTCTTCATTGGTTTAAAAAAGAAGGAAGCGCACAAACGGGAAGAGAGTGATGGGTCATTTCAATTGCAGCTTAGAAGAAAGAAGGAGAGACACGCAGCATCCACCACTGGAGAAAAAAAGATGGAAACGTCATTCACTTGCAATGAGCACCGAAAGTTTCGAGCAAACAAGCGAGCGAAACTCGGACACAGACAAAGCAAGCTTCATTTCTTGCAGTCCTTGCATCGTCCACTTTGGGAGTATTTGACATTACCGCATATGGATTCACGTGCTCGGTTAGTGCTTCCATTTCCAAATATAAATATATTCTGATGGTCGGTTCTCAATGGTTAAACATTAAAAACAAAAATTAAAAATTAAATTAAAAGTTAATTAAAAAAATAATCAGAATTATAACTGCCTTTTTCACAAAACTACAAAATCCAAAAATTTTTATCCAGTTCTTGAACCCTAGCGGTAAAAGATATAAATGTAATTTTTTAAAACACTTTTATAGTTTGGGTTACTTTCTTATTTTGGAGATTAATGAAAAAATATAAAATATAGACTACTTAGAAAGAAATTTTTTAGTTTTATTAAAATATTTCTTTTTTTGGGCTAACAAAATCCACTGGTTCGACTTCGACACCTGGTTCAATCCTTATCGAGTATATACTATAAGACCTTATTCAATCCTAATCAAATAAATACTGAACAAGTTATCAAACCATCGAGTAAAATTATCGAAACAAAATTAAAGTTTGACTAAATCTTAAAACAATTATTTAGCTAATCATTTTTTTTTTTAATTTTTTAACAAAAATATAATTATAAACATATTCTATAGGTTTATAAATTCATGTGGGATCATCCCAAAAGTTTCAAATTGTCAAAAGTTTTTCCTCACAAGTCAAAATTGATCTTTGCTAGGCAACTCTTTATAAGTTTTTGAAATTTATCATAAAACAAATATAACTTTATTGAAGAGTAAAACACACTGATAATCTTTTGATATTTAAATCCAAGTTCCTTTATCGGCTTATCCACTTATCTTGTATCCTTATCTTGCTTAGTGCAACAAAGTGGACAACCCCACAGCACAGCACAAGCAGGGCCCTCCTCTCTCTCTCTCTCTCTCTCTCTCTGTTAGTCAGCTCAGAGCAACTAGTAACGTATTCTATTACCTGTATTTCATAGTGGACAACAACAAAGGGAAAAGTAAGGGAAGAACAAAACTGCAAATGAGTAGTCACACTGGGGTTCTGGCGGCTTGACTCTTGATAGAGAATCTCAAATTTAGGTTGAGAAATGCTAGCAAGTTAACTGAATTATGAATTAATAAATGAATACTTAAATGTAACATACCAGAAAAATCTGTATATTCAATGGCAGCCTTATTTTTTTTATTTAAACACAATGAAGCTGCTTCTGTTTCGTCTATTTTTTATTATTTATTTATTTATTTATTTTGTGTGAGAGATTCAGATAGTCGGAGGGAGAGATCAACCGGCTGCAGATTTTATGCTACGATCATCAAGCCAAGAAATGATATCATCCAAAACTCTAATTATCATGTCATCTGGCTCACCCTCCAGAAGAGCATGATAAGAATCCTTATAAAGAATAATGTTCTTGTCCTTGCTGCTTGCTTTCTCATACAAGGCTTTGCTCACAGATGGGTCAGTAACAGTATCATTTTCTCCATGCAAGATTAACAATGGCAGAGAAATCTGCAATAATAGCCAGTATGAGTTACCCAACACAAATTATAGTACTTATAAATCTGTGTACAAGAATATTTCAACTCAAATAAAAGACAGTGAAACAGATTATTTCAAGATCCCCAAATAAAAAAGAATATTTTTAATGAACTTAAAAAAGCAATTGGAAATATGGTAACCAATAGAGCCTATATAAGATGATTTACCAGATTTCTCCTAAGGCAATTTTTATGTGAGATAAATTATAATAAAGTATACACTAAGTGTTCATCATAAAATAGAGCCAAGTTAGTCAAGTTCAGGTTGTCCAAACTTTGGGAAATAAGACAATCAAGCTTAAACTCGTGTTCCAAGTTTTGAGCATGTAGTTAGTGAATGAGCTTTAGCAAGGATCAAAGTAAAGAAAATGG
>JANKKB010029585.1:11688-26266 GCA_026225775.1 Bursera palmeri | reverse complement strand
AAAACTACCAATTTTAAATATCCTATTTTTAATAAATTATCTAGATAATAGTAAAGCCATTTATCTTCTTTCTTTTACTCTTCATTAAAATTCTTTATCAAAGAAGCTTGAAAGCCACAAAACTATAAGGGTTTAAAACTTGCTTTTTTATTAGACTCAAAGATACTATAAACTTCAATGGTGAAAAGACTATATTCTACTGTTAAAAAAAAAGTTTTCCAATTCAAATATTTGTAAAATTATTGTTATGAAATGACTCATATTATTCAATTGATCCAGCAAAGAAGAAATTGGATTTTTAAAGATAACAAACGAAAAGTAGACATTTAAAAAAAAAAAGAATTCTACCATAAATAAAATTTTTAAAAAGGATAATTTGGACATTATCTATTATTTATTTAAAAAAGAGATTTATTGGGCTTCGACAACAACATTCCTAACCTATTTAGTTTGTATTGGAATCGTTGACAATTGAATTTGTACAGGATCATTGTTGGATATTGAAGATTCAGCCCAGAAAAGCCAATAATCTAAGCCCACTTACTATGGACTAAACTCAAAAGCTACAAAAAATCCATTATAAATCCTACATCATGCAACGACCACGAAGAGCCGCGTGTTCTCTAAAGTCCAAGGTGATTATTGTAATTTCGTTCTAATCCTTTGAATCGATCCAAAAGCATTAATTATAGACAATTACTTTCTCAACCTCTAATTTTTTTTTTTTAAATTTATGGGATGAAAAGCATAAAGAGAAATCTTAGGAAAATATTAATCTAACTTTTTTTTTTTTAAATTATACAAATTTCTTCTTGGGTAACTACCATACATAAAAAAATTTCTTCTTCAAAAGTTGGGTTCGGTAATACCATATAAATAAAACTCTGATTATTACGACTTAATTTTTTTATTTAATTTTATGCACTATTTGATAGTCGTTTATTTTTCTAATGTAATATAAAAAAAGCAGTTGAGTTAATATAAAAAAAACTATGGTTTAATTTTTTTTCGTACTCATGAATTATAATAAATCAGTGACTATTAAATATTATATAAAATTAAATAAAAAAATCAAATTCTAATAACCTGACAAGATAATACTTCATTGTCAAGAGTATAAAAGTGAGAATTGGTATATTGAAAGCCTCACGTTTCTTCTCTCAACGATAGAGAGTGACAAAACCCATCTCTCATACACCTCCACAAGTTTGTGTGGAGTGTAGATATCTCTCCTTTTTATCTAGCTAATTATTCATTTTCTTATCATGGATTTCTAATCTTATTTATGAATTATGTAGTTCTTGCATATAGATTTCCGACAAACAACTCTAATCAATCTTCTTCTTCTTCTTTCGGTTAAATTTGGGTTTACATTTTTTTTTAATCGTCAAAAGGGAATTAAGGACATATAAGCACACCAAATGAGACCAATACATTGGATAAAAACTTGAGAACATCTTTTACTAATACAAAAGCTTGTCTTATTTATACATAGAAACTGCTAGACTTCCAATATTATATGTATGGCACACTTGTTTATCGCAAAGGAGGAAAAAAAAAAAAACTTATAGATCCATCAAACACGAATTCTAGCTAGCATTAAATTATCTGATCTTATCTTTTGTTTCACGAAAGCAAAATTACTATTCTTTTCTGATGCAATCAATTTGGCTTCCTGCAATTCTTCCTGATCTCACCACTGGATCCAGTGAGAGGGCTGATGTCCCCCATCTTGATCATGGCAGCAGCAAAGTCAGAGTTGAAGGATTTAGGGTTGTTGCTGTATGAGGTAACCAGAGAATCAGTGGATCCACCATTGAACAAGACTTGATCAGAGTGGAGCAGACCCTTTTTGTTGAGGAGGTTCTTGTAGTATTTGTTGTCAAAAGCTGTTGGCGTTTGAAGGTCCAATGGAGCTAGATTGTTGTCTCCTGATCCACTTGCGCTTGGGCAGTTGGCTTGCCTAGTCTGTGCAAATGAACTATCGATGTTGTTCTCGTTGTATATTCGAGTTCTGAAAACCGTGCACCTTGCTTGTCCAATTGTATGCGATCCTATTGAGTAGTTAAAATAAATTAGATAAATTAATTGAATTGTATTTTGTTGATTTAGTCTTATATGTGGGTTTGCTTCATGTTTTCAAATAATGATGCCAGTTTTGTGTTCTTTGACCTTGACTATAAAAAATTCAATTTTTTTAAAGTTTTTTAACAAATTTATAAGAATATAAAAGTGCTTATTAGGATGAATAGGGTAATAAAGTTAGAAAATATAAAATAAGAGTAAATATATACCAGATAAAGCAACCATGTCCTTTGTGGAAAGACCTTTATTCCTGAATCTATTGATGAGATTACTGAGCGTAGAAGTGGGAGGAGGGATCACGCCACTATTTGCTGCAGAAAGGCTCGCTGTTTTTGAATCTCTTCTTCCAAGTTTAACATTCCAGCTAGGTCCCCCGAGCTGCAATGTAAATATTATTAAAATAAAACAAAAATGAAATATCAATCATCATGTTGGTGTGATTAATGACTTACAGATACTGATGAGTCACGAGCGGCGATGGCTAAGATATCAGCACACGAAACAACGCCGGGGCACACTTTCTCGACGCTGGATTTGATCTTATCAACAACTTCAAACCCTCTTATTGAATTGTTGTTGGGAGCAGCAGTCTTCTCACCAGTAAATGAAGAAGTGTCATCCAGGAGCACTGACCCATCACACCCCTGTAAATGTAATAAAATTAAGGTAATGAGACACTTAATACAACCACAAATAAGGCCTTAAATGATAAAGCTGCAAATTGTAAATGTTTGTACTGTTGAGTGTTCACTAGGTCAATGCATCTGCTCAAGCTGTCAACTTCTAGCTACCAATGCCTCTAAGCTCAAAAAATGATCACAAATATCCATGTACATGCAACCATTTATTTATTATCAAATTCAGGCGGTTAAAAAACATTTAACTTGAAAGCTTATACTGATAGGTAGGATTTCAATAAACACCATGAGAGAATATAACACTAGACCGTTAAGTCATTTTTTAGACTCAATTGGAGTATTTTGAGCTGTTTTTAGCTCTTTTTCAAGCCCACTAGTCTACGTACGTGGGATGTGATATTTTCTAGTTCACTATTTAAGGAACAAACAGAAGAAGTATAGGGAAAAGTAGAATTTACGTTGACAAAACAGTCATGGAAGTGTAAGCGAATGAGAGAAGCACCCATGCGACGCTCTTTCGACACTGCAGATTGGACTACAGATTTCACAGTGGTTAAGGCCTTTGGGCAAGTCTTAGAATAGAAATTAGTAGAGAGTTGAGCATTGGAGCTGCCTATGAAAAGCACAAGGAAAAGTGCTAACAAGACATAAATGAGCGCCAAAGAAGAAGAAAATGAAGCCATTGTAGCTTCCTTAAACAAAAACAAATGTGGAGAAGGCGCGTGTTGAGAACATGGTGAAACAATAGGATTATATATAGGGCTGAACAGGGGCGTTTGGCACTGGCAGGTTACCTAATCTTCAAGACTATTCCATGCATTTGCGTGGTCTTTGTCCAAAAATTTAATGCGAGATAATAAGCAAATTAGGACTTGATTGATTGATAACGAGATGATCAAAGCGTAGGCAAAGCACGTTATTGAAATGAACTGTTTCAAAGATAGAAATTTAGCAGCCCTAGATGCCGTCCATCGATTAGTCAAATAAATGGGTCCATTAAGATACCTTTAATAATTCTGGATTTGGTGAAGATGCTAAGCATGAAGAGACAATAAGAACCCAGATCGATGTTGATTAATTGACTATTCAAAATTTGGATGATAAACATAAACTGGATGTGGCTTGAGAAAAATTATTATTACAATTTTTTAAAGAAAATTTACGATGCTTTCACATCTCTATGGAGCAGGTCAATATCTTTATTACAATTAAAAATAATATGAAATAAAAATTAAAGAAAAGAATCCCAGTAGGGACATCCCATCTCAAAATAACTGGCATCCATTAAGCCAAGAGTTATGTAATTAAGATATTTTATATTTTTTTTGTTAAAATTTGTGTGGATTACATTGAATTTAATGATTAAAGAGGCATTTTGTAATTTATAAAGATGTTAGTTACTTCACCTATTACATCAATCTTTTTAAACCGGGTGTCGGCCACTCTATAATTTAATTTCTTTTTCATTTTTATTATCACGAGCTTAATTTTCTCCCTCTTATCATTAAAGTCATTTCGTTGTCACTAGCTAGTGGAAACTATGGCTTCATAGCATCATCACTTTTAAGACTCACATGATCATGAAAACTTAGAACTCCAAATCTGTCGGCTAATAAAAAATAATATTATTCCACAGTTACCAAATCGTCTCAAAATTTTGTTCTACGACTACTACAAGCTTCTTATTGGTTGACTACTCATCTATGTATGTAAGGAACCTCTTTAGTGCATCCCAAGTTGAAAAAGATAGAACTGCAAGCAGCTTGTAAAATTAATGGTAGAATGATAATCAAACGAATATAAAATTCTAAGTGACTATTTCATTCACATTCTAACAACCATCAACAACTCTCTAACATTTGGACTTCAGATAAAACTAAGATGATCGATCAAACTGGCCGTCCGGTGTTTGAATCTGCTCATTATACTTATTAAAGTCACTTACAGTCAAATCAAATGTAAATTAAGAAGTTAGTCGGACATTACTTGTTGACGATAACTTATAATAATTGACATCTTAACAAAATGTGAGCTGTTCTTTTGCGCAAAATTCAAGCTGCGTAGTGAGATCACAGAACAAGAAAGAGCAATTGCAGGTACTCATTATGACAAATCGTAGAAAATTTGGATGTGTATAGTAGAGAAGTTGGAGGAAATCATTACTTTTTAAGACAAAATTAGAAGCATATAAAAAGTAGAATTAAAAGAAACAAAACTGAAACTATTGGCTTGTCTAGATCAAATGCATGGAATCCTAGACAAAAAGTTATCTTTAGCTGGAAAATAATTCAAAAAAGTTTTAAGTTGACAGATTATGACACAATCATAATAAAATAACAAACTAAGCCAAAACAAATACATTTGTCGAATACTTCATTAATTAACTTTTTCTTAGGCACTTTAAATAATGACTTTTTCTTAGGCACTTCTTAAATAATGATGATCGAAAAAGTGCTTTTCCAAATGCTTTACTCCAAAGCTTCCCATGCAACACGAAAGTCGATTATTTAATATATCTTCTACGCAAACCAGTAAGAACAAAACATATAGAATCAACTTTTTCTTAGATGTTCAGAGGATATCAAATTTTTATCTGATTGATCATTTAATGGCCAAAAAGCCTTTTTCTCCTTCTACATAGCTTGGTCATAAGAATGATAGATTATTTTATATGAGAGATTGATGAATAACTTAAGAACTTCAAGAAGTCTCATCGTAGTATTATTATATATACCAAGTCAGTTGCAGGGATGCAGCCAGAATTTCAAACAATAATAAATTTAAAACTTTCATAAAAATGAATTCTAAAATACTCATCTTTTTTTTTTTTTTTTTGTAAATATTTATACATTTAAGGGAAATCTTGTAAAATCATAAACACTTAGGAGTAATTTTGATATAATCTACAAGAATTTAAGGATACATACCAATTAGACCCCCATTTTTCCCTTAATTCGTGAAGTTCTGTAAAATTATAAATATATAGGGATTTTTGGATATATATATATTTTTAATTTCAAGAGAGGCAATTGCCCCTCTTGAGCGTAAATTAGCTCCATCCATGATCAGTTGTATGACGAATTGTATAAATTGGTTATAATAGTAAAATCCAACAACTAGTAACTTGTATTGAACATCTCAAAAGTTTCAAAGTGAAATATATCATATACTTGGTGATGTTGTGATACGATGTGATGTGAGATGTAACCATTGTATCGGTAACAGTCAAAACTTTTCGTCTTTGGATTCTTTCTATTAATCATATATAATTAATTTTGTATGACTAGATAGATGGAAAATTTTCTATTGAAACAAGGATATAAGGAACGTTGTATATGTCATCACTAATGGTGATTGATGACAATCTATTTTTCATGTTCGAATGATTAATGAATTAGTTAAACAATATTAACCCATGATATTTGGAATTTGAAATAGGGGACACTTTTAGGCAGACACCCATGAATTTTCACCCTCAAATTAGCCCCTCTAATTCATAACTAGTCAACCATCTCCCTTGTCATTATTTTTTATTCAAATGTAATAACTTTTGGACCAAAACACTCTTTGAAACATTAGATAATAACAATTGAAGATAGATTCTTTTTATTTTTTTAATATCTTCACAAACTAGGTGACAAAATTAGTCAACAACTTGTGATTTTAAAAACTATCACAAACACTGTTGACTTTAATAACAATTTGATAAGAGTTAATATTTTATATGGTATTGGTTATATATAATATACTTCTCCATTTGTCCGATTCTCAACCCCTAATTATACTTGGAGAAAATTGTACACACCAATTGACAATAATAGAGTAGTAACATTTGATATAATAATTGTAAATGTGACACTCAATCAACAGCCATAACATATATTAAAACTTATTTTAATCAAATCTAAGATGGTGGTGACAGTACATCAATTAGTAATTACAACTATATAAACCAATTTATAGGAATAATTTCACCAACCAAACTTGCGTGCAGTTTTTGGTTACCTTTACCGAATTTAGTTTATGGGAGAATACAACGTTATTCACATCCCCCAAAATAAATGTTTTTTTTCCTCACATTCCTCACCAACCTATCGAAGCCCACAATACCTAATACTCTACTTGTGATAATAATGATGTGCCATAGCAAAGAAAAGATAGAATTTTGGACCCAATATAAGTGTCGTTTTGTCTGAGTCAGATTGTTTCTTATTGACTTTTGAGTTCAACTATAATTACAGCAACATGTGCACAGTCAAGTTCAATGTTTGGCAACATGTTGAAGCAGCAGTTTTTGATGGAAAGAGCCAAAACGAATCCATCCTTCCATTCAATTATTGTTGGATAGATCATGTTGGGGCTAAATGAATACATAAATATTTAATGTGGGTTTCTGTATTGCCATTTGTCAAAGTCCTAACCTAATCTCTAACGAATTAAGACATTTGAATATTAATCTTGAACATCATTGCCTTCTCGTTACGCAAAAGCCAGTAGGCTTTCCTGTTCATTAAATCTAATTCTTCAATGAATATTGCTTCCATATGACCCGGGTTGGAATAGGGACAGAGTAACCAAGTAAGACTTTGGTTTGTTTGAGTATAATAATTAAACTACTTATTTTTTTTTTATAGATTTATTTGGTTATTATTCTACATTTGTTTTGACTTGTTCAATTAAAGTGTGTATAATCAAAAGAAACTTTTTTCAATTTTTTTTTTTTTGGTTCTTTAACGATTCAAGAAAAACTTATGAATGATTTAAAAAGTTACTTCATCTCTATTAACGAAACTTAAAATTTAGGTTCCTCTAAACAAATATTTTTTAGATTTTTAAAAATTTTGAAATGCAAAAAAATATTTCGATTTCATTTTAAAAGTTTTACTTTTTTTTTTTTTCATAACAAAACCTATTTTGATAATTTATTATGCGTAAATATTAGTACATTAATTCAACCAAACAATTAACAACTTTTTATTAGCACTATTTATTCTCATAACATCTAATCCTATAAACTCTAGTTTAAAAAATAAAAATAAACGGACTCATTAAGATTAAATTATTGTTTAGTTATATATAATCCTAATGGAAATTGTTTCTCATGGATATGCATAAGGGGTTTACTTTATTTTATTAAAAAAAATAGAAGTATATTTATTTTAAAACATGGAGTATACTTTGCTTTTGACATATTTGGACATATCCTATGTTAAAACTTTTACCTAGGCATTTAAAAAAATTAGGCTTTAGGATAAAAAATTTTTTAGGCCTTTCGCTTATAGTTAGTAAAAAAAAAGGTGAAACTTAAGCAACAATTATATATTATTGAGGTGGTTTGTTTGACAGCTTGATAGTGTAGACATGTGTCAACTGATGTTAGACAAGTGTTTAGCAAAATGTCAAGTTATCAAGCAGTGCTAGATGTTTTGTTGAATATTGTATTGAGTTGTCAAGTTTCACTTATGTAGTTAATAACTAGTAGTACATAGTGATTAATATTGAACTTAATTATGCTATCTAAATTTTTCAGTATGTCGTTGTTTCTAAAAAAAAAAAAAAAAAAAAAAAAAAACCCCAAACTTTGTTATTTATTCTATTTCCTAATGAAAAACATTTAATAAGTTTTCATATCTACAATTATTCTTTATGTTTCTTATCTACAAGAAAGATTATATCTACTGGATAATTATTTTACATATTTACTTTTTATTTTTGTGAAGTTTGCCACTTTATATAAGAGCTTAAGCTTCTAAATATAAACTAAACTTGAATATATAAGCCCCAATACACCCCCTTACATGCAAAGACTTCATGTGCACTTGTAATGTGGATCGGAATAAGTCTCAAAAAGTCTTATAAATGGGTTAAATAATAACTTTTAATATTTTCTTATCAAATAATATGGAGGAAATTTGCAGGTCTTACAAGTATGACCAACCAATAATTTTAATATTTTTTAATTAAATAACACAGAGGAAGTTCGAACTTGGTTATTGTGTCATAATAACTCTAATACCATGTTAAATTTACAACTCTATCTAAAAACTTAACCATGTATGTGTGAACTCAATATTAGTTTTATCCTTCATTACATTCCCTCAATTGATATTATGAGGGATTTAAACCTTAGACTATTAGGTCAAATTTTGAATCATAAACTATTAGGTTAAATGGCTCTAATAGCATATTAAATTGTTATTTTCTTAAAATTTTTATTTTGTAAGTATGAATTTACTTCATTATTTAAGTCTTTTAATACTTTTCTTTGTGACAAGTCTTTTAATACTTTTCTATGTAACGCATCATAAGCTTTTGTCGTAAACGGCTTTTGTATTTTAATCAACATCTTCAACCATTTTTGGTGAGTTTTCATATTTTTCTTCGAAATTTTCAAATTTCTATTTTCAACATTATGTTTTGAATTTGGAAAATTCAATTGGTTTATCTTCACTTTTTAAAAAAATTATCTTTTGAATTTTAGGTTATTTAGATAAGGTCTAAATTTATTAAAATTCCGAGAGCAAGCACTTTTCTAAGTTGAGAGTGAATTTGATTTTGGACCTTTGTAATATGTAGAAATACTTGGAAAATAAATTTCCCATTCTTACGTTGCTAAAGTTTATGTCCCATAAGGTTCGACGTAGTGGGAACTTGAAAAGATTTGGTTGTCGAAGAATATAAATAACGTGTCAATTATTAAAGTAGTCACAGATAGCATTCAATTGCAAGATTGTAGTGCTCTGATACTGAATTATAAGATAAAAGTTAGGAAAGTGGTGCAATGAGTCCCGTAAAGTCAGCTGACGTTCTACAGGATTTGATAATTTCTAATATACGCTACAATAATTAATTTATTTCCAAATTCGAAGACAAAGAAGGAAATGAAAAACAGAGCTTCGAGATTTTATAAGTGTTCCTATTTTGTAAATCCTATTTGTTTTTTCTTTGAAGTATCGAATACTTACGTCAAATCATTACTGTATTAATATTATTAAGCTGTTGAGAATCGAATCAATGCTTGGGATTATTATAACAAGAAAAACTGATTTAGTATAATCGAAAGCAATGAGTTTGATTTTCATTTAGTTTGTTGAGCTGAATTTATTTAAGGTGTTTGTGTTGTGCACAAATGTGAATGGTAATCAAAAAACAACAAGAAACTAAAAGCATTGACACATAATTTATATGATTCTTTAGTGTACCTATGTCCATAATTGTACAACTCAAATATCCACTGTGAAAAATATAATACAATATTGTTACATAAAATTGTTTATATAGAAACCGTAATCCCGAAAATACCTTTATTATATCCTTTATATTAGCCCATCTCCTCCGCTCCTTCAACTAGCCCCGCCATATGCAAATATGAGCCAAATAATCAATATTCTTCACCTTGGTAAATATAGCCCTTTAGAAGTTGGGGTAGTCTCATCTCTAGCACTGAGAGACATTGATCAAGTCTAAGCAATATTTGAACCTTTTTACTCTGATGACTTTCGTCAACATGTCCGCTACATTCTCTAAGGTGTGCACCTCCTAAAGATCCAAGTCATCTGAAGCAACAAACTCTCTGATCTTGTGAAACATCACATCTATATGCTTAGTCCTCACGTGATAGATCTAGTTCTTTGCCAAGTAAATAGCACTCTGATTAATACAATACAACTGAACTCCACCTTTCTGAATGCCCAGCTCTTTGACTAGCCTACCAGCCAAAATGCTTTCTTTAGTAGCCTCAATAATTGCCATGTACTCTACCTTTGTAATGGACAACTCAACTAGAGACTGTAACCCAGACCTCCAACATAGAGGCCCCCTTGGAAGAGTGAAAACATAGCCTATAATAGACCTCCTATTATTAAGATCTCTGCATCTATGTACCCCACAACTGAAAGCTCCTCTTGTTATCTACCAAACATGATACCATAATCTACAACACCTTTAAGTATATGAAAATCTATTTCACTGCATCCCAATACTATCTTCCAAGAAAGCCTTATACTTGCTCACCACACTAATTGAGCGTGCTATATCATACCAATTAATACTTTAATTGGAAAAACAATCATACCAATTAATAATGAAAATTACACAAAGAATCATGATATACGATTAGTTTGTGATGGGTTACATTATTTATGAGTAAAATTAAGTTGTATTTTCATTAATTATTTTTATTGTTTGGAGTTCAATTACAAATCTATAGTGGAGATCTTATAATTAATATTTATTGATAGAATGGTGTTATTTGCTATGAGTTAAAATGCCTCCACTTAAATGTTTGAGAATGGATAAAATAGTAATATTAACTTTATAGAGAATTTATTAGATAGATTATTATAGAGATACCAAATTGAAACTTTTTAACATGAAAAATATTTCTTTACTTTCATATACTTTCATAAAGTTTTAGAAAATAAACATTCTTTCCTCTTTTTACCTTTTAGAATTGAGATTGGACGGCATTCATATAGATTAAAATTATTAAGCATCCATTATATTATATCTATTATAGAAGTTTCTAAAATAAGTTTGAAAGGTTAGCAAATATTCATATAGATAAGATGTTGAATCTAAGAGAAGACAAACTCATAAAAATTTAAAAGTTGAATAAAGATGATAACAACTGCTAAATATCCTGAAAACATTAATAATTTTTTTTTTTTTTTGGTCACAATTTTTACCCATACTTAAATTGATAGTAGGACTAACAAGTTAATAGACAGGGTGTGAATAGCATCACTCATTTTGATAGTATATTGGATCGAAAGAAGAATGAACTCTTTTTTATGTATCAGGCCTGAAACACATGAGTGGACTAGATCTAGGCCCATTACACCATCTCCTAATCCAAGTAACAAAATATTTTATTATGAAAATAAATTGGATAAATATCTTATTAAAAAATTCAAAATAATTTGATTCTTATAATTTAATATTATTTTGAATTATCTGAATTTTGATAAGATAAGTTTTATTTAAATATTATAACTTTTTATATAAATAAGTTAGTGGGCAGGGAAGAGGTTTTTCAACCACTTCAGATGCTGGGGGACTAAAACCCCACTCCTTATTTATTTACCTTTTAAATTATCTGATATATATAATAAGAGAGAAATGGTTACTGGTTTGTGCAAAATAACACCAAGATCATGTAAATTGGATTCAAAATAGTTTTAATAGTGGAAGAAAACTTACAAAAACTCCAAGTTTGAAAATGAGTTTCACAACTCCAAGTTTTCACCCAAATCTCCATCAAACTTTGTCAAAATTCATCAAGTTTTATGTATGTTGATCTTCTAATGACTAGGAAAACCGCTTCATCTTTTAATTGACTCAATTTTGCTAGAAATTACAAAAAATTTTGAAGAACAAAATTTCAAGGGAGGAGAAAAGCACAATTCGGCAAGAGAGAGGAGATGGCATAGAATAGAGTCATTTCATGGAACGCATGACATTTTTATATCAATTTTGGTGGCTTAGGCTTATCTCATTCATAACGAATTCTAAAAGTGCCATTAATATGAATTAATTAATATGCCCAATAAATCATTCTATAATATTTTGACAAATTTCAAAATTATCATTAAAAACAAATCTCATGTCAAGCATGTCCTTCTATCAATATTAGTGGGCTTTAGCCTTGGGTTTTATAATTCCTTGAAATCTAATTCATAATAATGCAACAAATGGACCAAGCCAATTCTAATGTATTTGAGCCCAAGTATTGTGATTTTCAAAATTAAAGTGCTTGGCCTTTTCAAGCCCATATAGAAATCCAATTTTAATAAATCATTTAATAAATATTTTAACATATCAAATATGTTTTAAATATCATAAATAAATTTTTAGAAAAATCTAATTTTCTTTACAAGGTTTATTTGTTTGATTAATTCCAAATTAATTTATTTTATCTCTTTAATGCCGTAAATTATTCCTAGATTAATTTTTTTTCATTTCCTCGTGTCAAATTCTTCATCAGTGAGTCTTCGGTGTTCGACCAATTAGGTTTCCAGAGATGTTGGTAGTAAATCGAGTTTTTCAGATCATCCGTATATGTGTGTAAAACGTATCGCACTTATACACATGATTGGCTTCTAACAAAGCTCCGTATTTACCCAATTCTCAAAAAATATCGAAACATGAATACAACCTTTATCAGGTATAGTTCTGTGTAATTAAATTCTATATCAGATGTCACGTACGAGGCCTAGGGCTGGTTATATGTCAACCCCGATAACGACGTATATTTCGAATCTCGAGCCAACAATTCTCTTTAATCGGGGAGATCATGATCCAATCATATCATTTCGATGGTTGCAACCCTTAGAGTAATTGTTGTCGTATCCTATGTGACATCATCTCCTTTTACCGGGAGTGACATGTCCCATTTTGACATTACACCCACTCCTAAATGGTTTTCGGTGTACCCAACCACAAGTGCATGTGAAATCCGTTACGATTCCAGACACTAAGTCATACCGATTGTCGTATGAGATGGTCGTATAAGTCTTAAGTCATAGGATTACTTACACCTACCTTGAATGGACCTCCCAAAGACACTTTAGGTAAACTATCATTGGGATTCCATGCGGGTCATGTCTAATGGATCTGTTCCCATTCTAAATGGCTAATTGTGTTCCTATATGACACTTGTTTAAATATCCAATATTTAAATATGTGATAAATATACGGTTACGTTTTCATAACCCGTACAAATGCAATACTAGTTTATATCGCACTACAGATGTCTTGTCTCAATAATACGTCAACTTGGGATAATTTAAAGATTAAATATTATATGAATTAATGTTGTCTCACATCTATATTAATCCGATATTAATCATAAAGACTTTTATCATACATATAAACAATAAGTAATCAAATTAATGATGATGATAAAAGAGTAATTTCCTTTTATTACATAAATCAATAAGTATACAAATACAATATATGTATAAAAGTGATGCTCTAGGACAAATTATTCTAACAGTTTGTTAAGTCTTTTTGTTCAACGTATTACTGCTCTACATAATTTTTTTTTTTTTCAGAAAAATAATAAAAGAAAAGAGTTCCTTAGAGTCTTCTTTTACTTCTAGACAAAGAAAAGTGCCTATAGACTTGAGTGTATTACAGAATGTCTTCTGGTGTTTCATTTGCAAGCACAAAGAAGCAAACGGTCATTGTGAATTCAAAGGAGAAGTTCTTTGACAAGCACTTGGTAAGTCTAAATGAAGAATATTTCTTTCTAAAAGACTACTCGAAAGAACTTCGTGGGATCCTTTTAACAATAACATTAAGGGTCCGTTTGGTTGGGTAAAATTGCACATGGAAATGGGAATGGGAATGAGGTATTCCCATTGTTGTTGTTTGGTTGGTAAAAAAAAGCCCAAGAATGGGAATGAGCCATTCCCCCCCACCCCCTTGGGAATCAAATTTGATTCCTGACTGGAATCAAATAAGAACAAGACTTTTTATTTTTTTAAGAAAAAAACTTATAATATTTTTTTAAAAAGTAAAATTAATTAAAAAAATTATAATATTATAAAAAAGGTTAATAAATTAAAAATTTTTATAATATTTAAAAAAAGGTTAATAAATTTAAAAAGTTTATCTTATTTAAAAAAGTTAATAAATTTAAAAAGTTATAATATTTTTAAAAAATGTTAATAAATTAAAAAATATTATAATATTTTTTACTATTTTATACTTTAAAAAATTTATAATTTTTAAAAAATATTATAATTTTTTAAAAATATAAATAAATTAAAAAATTATAATATTTTTTAAAATGGAAATAAATTATAATATTTTTAATAAAAGGTTAATAAATTAAAAAAATTATAATATTT
>JANKKB010029585.1:0-11638 GCA_026225775.1 Bursera palmeri | reverse complement strand
TAATATTTTTAAAAAAAGTTAATAAATTAAAAAAATGTTATAATATTATTTATAAAAGGTAAAAAAATAAATAAAGTGCTAGAAAGATGAAAATTCATATTTTATAATAACAATGATATATATTAATTATTATTATTATTTTATATGTTTTTACAAAGAGTAATTTGAAATTTTGATATTAATTTCGATTCTGGATTTTTTATAATCCAAACAACTTCCACAGGAATCAGATTCCGATTCCATACTGAACCAAACAGGAGAAATGAATAACCATTCCGATTCCGATTCCGATTCCACTCCATTCCGATTCCGATTCCGTTTCCGATTCCGGAGTTCAAACCAAACGGACCCTAAGGTAGAATATCTATTCTTCTAGTTATATATTACCCACAAAATTGAGATCTTATGCTTATGAGACCCGATGCTTCCACTTTGGATTAATCGCTTTCAGTTCACTACTAGACATAGTTTAGGATTAATTGCTTTCAGTTCACTTCTAGACGTAGTTAATTTTATACAATCTAATATGACATGTGTGTAGTTAATCTTTATTGTTTATTATTTTTTTAATTCGATAAATATTATATCAAGTTGTGTTATATTGATAGGTTACTCGTAAGAAATTATATACGAAGGCAACATGTGGGTAAATGTATAATTTATATTACATTATAATTTTATTACTTTCAGATTCAAATAGTAATATTCAACCCTTTTAGATAAATAATTGCTTAACATGGTATAAGGTTGACTGTTTCAAGTTCAAACTTCTAACGTTAAAATAAAAAATCAGATTCATCTGTCATGTAAAAGAGCCAGATGAGGCTTTGTAATTTGTTTCAAGCAGGGTTGTGATGCATCGTTTCTATTAGATGACACTTCAGCTTTCACTGGGGAAAGGACGGTATACCAAATGCGAAATCCTAAGAGGTTTCGATGTGATTCATACCATTAAAACTCAAGTTGAGAGTATCTGCCCCGGAGTTGTTTCTTTCGCAGATAGTGTAGCTGTTGCAGCTCCAGAGATTCGGTTGTTGTCGTGACTTAAATAAGAAGAAAATTAAACAAAGGTGAAAATGAAAGTAAAAATATTCTTACATAAACAATCTAATCTATTACACCAAGTAATATGAAGATAAAAGATAACCAACGATCAATACTTATCAATAGAAAGATTCTAATTTAAAAAGCTAATATATTAGGTGAAGTGGCAAAGCCATTTTATGGACTGGAGAGCGTCGAACAATTCAAACCATTTGTGTTGCTTGTGCAACATGTATAGATGACAAAAGGTCGGGTAAAATCGGGTTGGAGGTGCCAAGTTTGAATAGTGACAGGTCAGACCAAGTCGGGTCGACTGCTAAAAACTGAAGGCCTAGCCTAGCCTAGCCCACGGATTTATATATATTTGTTTATTATATAATATTAATTTAAATATAATATTAATTCTTAAATATTTTAGTTTCTCTTTTAATTTGTAAATATTTAATTTATTGTATTATTAATGAAGACGAAAAAGGATAATAATTTTAAGATAATTTTTAACATACTATATTTTATTTTTCTACTAATACAAAAATATATTAAGAGTTACTTTTTAATTGAATGGATCATAAAGTAAATGAATGATTTTATATCTTGTTCGAATTTCAATTAAATGTAATTAATTGAAGGTTTTGCTCAAATTTTGAAATGCTAAATAAATCCATTTGTCATGTTTTATTATTATCCGGTATAATTTTTTATTAACTAAGTTTATTTTAGTTCATGATTAATATTAACCTAAGCTTAGTTCAAGTTATCAAATGAGATTTCAATTGCAAAGTTTTTTGACCTTTTGCACACTATAATGATTTTAATTTGATTATCAATATAACTTAATTAAGAAGACTTAAATTTTTTATTTTAATTTAGTTATTTTAATAAATTTATTATTTTGGAAAAAATATTAGATCCGAGTTCAACAAAAGTTTGTTGTTGCTCTACAAAACATGTTGATTTTAAGATGATTAATTAGTTGAACTAATTGTATTAAGTGTTAACCTTGTAAATATATACTATATCGTTTGTCAGTAAAAGACAATATAAGGCTAAGAATCATCAACTTTTCCAATTTAATTTTCTTTTAAGGGAACAAGGGTTAAAAGAATAGTGAGAGTGTGCAAAACCAAAGTCTTCTAGAAGTAAGCTCAAGTACAATTTTACTACAATTTGAATTATTCACATGTAGATGAGAGTGGCCCTAACTTTAGGGGAAAACCACAAATCATAGTAGCATATGCAAGGAAAAGATTCCTGAACTCAAATAAAAATGAGAAATTGATCAAAACAACCCAAATTGAGGGGTATTTGAAAAATAATCAACCCCCAAGATTTCTTTGATTTTTCTACCCATTTCTAGCTTCATGACCATTATACCCCTCTATATATAATATAAAAATACATCTTTTTTTCCCTAACACTTTCTAATAGGACAGTCACTAGAATTGTTGGACTGTCACCAGCAAAACTCGTTGGACTGTCACTGGACTGCCAGACCATCGTCAAAAAATTTATTGAACCATCATCAAAAAATTCGTCAGACTATTACTGGACTTGTTGGACCATTGTTGGACTGCCAAATCATTGATGGACGGTTATCAGACTTGCCGAACAATTAACGGACTGTCATTAGGATAATCAAAAAGTGGTCGGACAGTCACTTGACACGTCGGACCGTTGCCGAACAATCAAGAAATGGAGAGAAGAGGGAGATTGGGGTATAATTATCATTTATTTGGGTTTGGTAAGGTAAATCAAAGGAAATTAGAAGATTAGTTATTTTTCAAAGAGCCCCCTCAATTTGGATTATTTTGGTGAATTTTCCAATCAAAATTAACCAACTACGTCTCATTTCTCAATATTTCTCTCTACGGGATCATATCCTACTACTATTTTACTTTTATCTTTATTAGAAAAAAAAAAGTGAAAAGAATTTAAACAGCAAATTGTCTCTTTTATTTTATCAATAGAAAGAACATTACCATGAGGATTGTTATTTGATAATTACTCATACAACAAGGAATTATATTTCTTTTAGAAAACAAGCACTGTCTTTGTAAGTTATGTGTAAGTTGCATTTGCTTGTGTTAAATAGAAATCTTGCTAATAATTAATTCAACATTTTAACTACATTTGCTTCCATTTATTGACAAATGATAGTGACAAGTGACCACTATCATATATTAATTATGGGGTAGGTTTAGGAGATATAAATTTTTATATAAATTATAGAGTATGAGATATATTAAACTCAATGGTTCAGAAGCTTTTAATGTTTTATTCTCTCTCATACAATCTCTCTCCTATTATTTAATATTTTGTCTCTTTTTCTAATTCTCTTTCATCTAAGTCTTCCCTTACGAATCTCACCGAGATATTTAGTAAACAAATAAAAAAATTATTGCCTTCATATAATTTAGCATAATCATATTTTCCAGCTTTTAATGATCACAATCCCTTTAGAGTCTTTTCCCGATGAACTTCGAACTGTTGAGGTTTGTTCCTCAACTCTTTGATTTTTCATTGGATCACCTTATGGCAAGTTTCAATCTTATGGCAAGTTTCGTTATCATCCTATATAGCCTTCAAGTATTTTACTTATTTTGACTTTTTTTAATCTCCTTCTTTCTAACTATTTCATTGCAGTAAAATCTTTTTGTAGAAATGTTTCTGGTTGAGGTTCTTTTCTTATCATTTTTCACATCATTGAGACCTGAAAGGAAACTGCATCCTCTTAAACATATTTGCTGAAAGCATATATGCTGAGAGTGCATTAGCTCTGGCATAATGTTCGAGCTCTGGCAGCTCATCCTTTTGTTCGAGCTCTAGCGCTTATTGGTATCTGAACTTTTTCTTTGTGAAGAATTTTCTTCATCCTGACATCCTTGGATTTTCAATGATAATTTCTTACCTAGAAAAGGATCAATCAATGAGGTTTCCGTGGCTGAATTTTGTCATTGTGATTGTTGCTTTTCTTTACATATGTTATAGCACTGTATTTGTATGGCCCATTTTAGCATTTTACTAAAGGAGCAAGTTGAATTTCTTCTTTCTATCGGCGTTGGCACTGCCTCACTAGTTTTGTTCTAGTACTAATTTTTTTTTTTTTTTTTTTTTTTTTGTTCAAGAGAATGAACTGCGGCTTAGATTAAAAGAAGCATTAGTTAGTAATTATTTATTTGTTTACTAAATATCTCTGTTAGATTGGTAAAGCAATAGCTGGTATTATTATTACTAAATATCTCTGTTAGATTGGTAAAGCAGTAGCTGGTATTATTTATTTGCTTACTAAATATCTCTATTAGATTAGTAAGGGAAGAGTTAGATAAAAGAGAATTAGGGGAAGAGACAAAGCATTAAATAATAGGAGAGAAAAAACATTAAAAGTTGGGACAATATGAACTATTAGTTTTAATATCACCTAATGCTTTACAATTTATGTACAAATTTGTGTCTCCTGAACCTACCCTATTAATTATATATGTATATAGTTTTTTTATATGCAAGAATTTTATTATCAGCCTAATGAAGCAAGAAGTTAAGACTCTTAAAGATGGTAAACTTATAGACTTATCTAACTATAATTTGATAGTTTTAATCATCTTGACAATTCCCGAACTAGATAAATAAGGTCCTTAGTATGGAAATTAATGATACTTTATCATGATATTAATTTTATCAATTTCTAATTAAATTTGCTTATATGTCAAATATATTCTTGCTATTTAATTTGTATTGGCCAAAGTAAATTTTAACATTTTAAAATAGGCTACACCCTTGGGGTTCTCCCATCATATATATATATATATATATATATATATATATATATATATATATANAATTTTAACATTTTAAAATAGGCTACACCCTTGGGGTTCTCCCATCATATATATATATATATATATATATATATATGCAAACTTTTCTATCGATCCTCTCTTATTATATCAAGTGTATGCAACAAATTTTCACATTATTTAATTAATTAGAGACCGTGCAAGTTACAATTGTGTTGCTAATCATAGCATGTCGATCTATTAGGTTTTGAGTTGATTGGTTAGTTAAACTAATTCTATGGGTCACGTCATTCATATATATCATATTAGTTGCCAAAGATAATATAGGGCTAAGGATCATTAAATTTCCGAATTTAATTTTCTTTTGGGGGAACACGGGTTAGAAGAATAATGAGATTGTGCATAGCCAAAGTCCCACAAAAGTTAGTTCAAGCAAGATTTTATATCAATTTGATTATTCACATGTAGATAACCACAGATCGAAGCAGTCTATGCAGGGAAAAAGATAGTTGAACTCAAATCAAAATTAACCAAGTCTGTCTCCCTCCTCTCTGTTTTCCTCTACGGTATCATATCCTACTATTATTGTAGTCTTATCCTGATATGAAGACAAAAAAGGTGAAAAGAAATAAAATAGTAAATCGTCTCTTTTATTAAATTAATAGAAAGAGCATAACCACGAGGATCGTTATTTAATATATAATTACTTATAGTAAAATTAATTACAACAAGGAATTACATTCCTATTAAGAAACAAGCATGATATTCTTAGAAGCTTAGACAAACGGAAAATGAGTAAATTTGAAACGAACAAACAATGTTGTGCTAGGTACCACTGGGAGCATATAAATGTTTATGAGCCTTCGGTTGTTGTAGGTGGAGGAAGCAATAGAATACAAAGATAATTATTGTTCAGATATTACATATTTAAGGCATGTTTGGAAAAATTGGCCAAGTCGACTTGGGGTGAGTCGGAAAAATTGGCCAAGTCAACTCGGGGTGAGTTGGCATTTTACGGATACTAGGAAGTGGTGGCAATGTAGGCTTAGCCAAGAATGGTGCAGTCATAGGATATTTTGGCAATGTAGTTGATTGCACATGTGGCAATACTTTAGGCAATGTTGAATGAGTAATGGTGATGGAAGGGTGAAGGATTTCCTTAGGAGGAATTGGGATGGCGTGCAATTTGGGTTCAGTAAACACATGCGACAGATAAGGAAAAGTTGACGACTCATGCATCTTTGGTAGCTCAGGCAATGTGAACATCAGAGGGTGACGAGCACAAGCCAAATTCCCATTGTAGCTCAATGAAGACAAAGTGATTAGTAAAAGTTGTAAGATAAATGAGGGGATACGTAGATAAGCCATGGTTGGAACTTTTGCTAAGAGGACTTCAAGGATGAGTTGATATTTGTACAAAAAAAGTTGAAAGGTATGTAATGGATTGTGTGTGTATAATGGTTTTCATGTGCATAGGCTTTTATAGATGTAAGAAGTTGAGAATTAGTGGATACGATAAGGTTAGGCAGGTAGCTATATATGTAAGCTACATTAAGCTTGAGTTAAATAAAAATCTTGTGAATTAGTTCAACTTTTTAACTACATTTGCTTTCTTATGAACATTGACAAGTGATCTCTATAATCTATATTAACTATATATGTTTTGCCGTTTTTTTATATGCAAGAATTTTTCGATAAGCCAAGTGGAACAAGACGTTAACTGCTTCTGAACTTTTATAGAGAAATAAATATATGACAAAACTTTTAAGAGTTAACTATCATCAACTACTCTTATCTTTTACTTTAATATCACTTATATGAGACTTTTTTCCTTTTCCTCTTCCGCCATAATGAAATTTTTGAAAAATCTCTTCTCAGATCCTTCAGTTAAGAAATCTGTTAGTCAATCAAATGGTGTAAAGATAAATTAGTCTTTGTTGGCTATAGAAAAAATAAAAGTCAAAATTCCCCTATTTATCTTCTTATATTTCATATAATTGTGTTAAAAATATTGATAATTTAATGAAAACAAAATATGAATATATAAACATAAAAATAAATAAAAACAATCCAAACATAAGTTTTTAAAAATAATATTGTCAATAAAATATTTTATAATAACTAAAAAAAAATCATTCTCCATTTTTTAAAAAATGCATAATGTCCTTCTATCTAAACCAACAAATTTAGTCAAAATTTAATCAAAATTTGGTTGCGCCACCAATGCTCACCATAAACATTAAATAAATAACTTTATAAATAATAATTATTTGAACAAATTTTGAATAAAACAATGGAATAAATAGAATAAAAAATCTGGTATAAAAACAATTATATACAAATAAATTGATAATGTTATAGACAAAAAAAAAAAAAGAGAGAGAAAAACATATTTTCAAGGAAATTTTAACCATTTTTTATATAATTATTTTTTATAATAGAATTTTTGTTCTGTTTATTCAATTATTTTATTCTAAATTTGCTATAATAATTAATATTTAAAAATTATTTATTTTATGTTTATGATGAGTGTTGGTAGCGCAATCGAATTTTGATTACATTTTGACTTGATTGGTTGGTTTAGATTAAAGGAGATTATCCGTTTTTTTTGTTTTAAAATGGAGAATGAATTTTTTTTACTGATTATATAATAATTTATCAACAATATTATTTTTAAAAACTTATGCTTGGATGGTTTATATTTGTTTTTATGTTTACATATTTATTCATATTTTGTTTTCATTAAACTATTAATATTTTATAACATAATTATACAAAATATAAGAAGACAAATATGGGTATTATCACTTTTATTTTTTATACAACCAACAAAGACCAATTTACTCTTACACTATTTGATTGACTAACAGATCTTTAACTGAAATACCTAAAGAGATTTTTTAAAAACTTAAAGATGACGGAAAAGAAAAAAGGAAAAAGTCTTATATAAGTGATATTAAGGCAAAAGGTAGGGATGGTTGATGATAATTACTCAAACTTTTAAACCTTCTACCCATTACAAGATTTTTAAATAGATTATTAGTTCACATTAATTAAGAAGGCTTCAATATTTATTATTTTATTTTAATTTTAATAAATTAGAATTTTGTCAAAAATATTTACTACATTGCTATATATGCAAACCTTTCTATCAATCCTCTTCTATTGCATCAAGTGTGTGCCACAAATTTTTACATTATTTAATTAATTATAGAATGCGAGAGTTCACAATTTTGTTGTTGTTCATCACAACATATCGATCTATTAGTAAGTTTTCAGTTGATTAATAGGTTTAACTAATTGTATTGCTCACATTATATATAAATATGTTGTATTGATTGCCAATAAAGGGTAATATAAGACTAAGAATCATTAAATTTCCTAATTTATTTTTCTTTCGAGGGAACAAGTGTTAGAAGAAAAGTGAGAGTGTGGAAAGCCAAAGTCTTGCAAAATTTAGCTCAAGTACAATTTTATTTAAGTTTGAATTATTAACCTTAACAATTGTCTCTTTATTATATTAATAGAAAGAGTATAACCTTAAGGATTTTTTTTTTTAATAATTATTCAAAATAAAATAATCACAATAAGGAATTATATTACTATTGAAAACAAGCACAATACTTCTTGGAAGCGTAGACAAACTGAACAACAAAAATGAAATTTGACATAAGCAAACAATTAAAAGGCTTGTTATTGTCTGTATGACAAAAACTATTGTGTTAATTAATTTCTATTCGATATGGTATTGTGAGACAATAACAATGCTTACTATAGACGACATTTTGTAGCCTCTCAATGAATACCCAAAATACCCTCTCCACTCAATCGAGTTCTCGATATCAATAGCCAGACTACAAGGTGAACAACCTCCAACTGAGATCAGAGGGCCACTATAGTTGCCAACGGAATGGCACTTTGGCCAGGGCAGGTTATCGATCAACCGAAATGAAGGAGTCCCACAATACCGGGGTGAATCTACCTTTAAAGGCACTCTCAGTGTGGGAGATACTGGAATGGGAAACCAACTTGACCAAAAGATAACGTCTTCATACCACTTAAAGGAAATCACATACAGGGCTTATGTCACCTAGAAATCAGGCTATAAAAAGGCAACTTAGCTCCACAATCAAGTTAATGAAATCAAATTATAAACTCATTCTTTTCGTGAGAAAACTCGTTAGGTATTGGTACATTGGGAGAGTTGTTGATTGAATAGCCTATCGGTGCCTACAGTGTCACTCTGAGTGATACTTGTTTCTCTTCCATCTCGTCTTAGTGATGCCATGGAATAGTAAAGAAGACTAGTTGAAAGTTGATATCTTAACTTACAAAATCGGAGCACAGAATAATAATTTATTTCCCATAGGTGGTGCCAAATATTGATGCCGAAAATCAGCACCAGCATTAACTAGGTGAAATGTGGACAAAGAGGACAGAGAGACGTTTGGCATCCACGCGCTTGAGGAGATTTGGTAGAGTATTATTTATAGGAGAGTCAGTGAATGAAAACTTGATAGGGATTAGTAGCCCTTTAGTCAAAGTTGTCATTGTCTCATTTATCATAAAGGGAACAATGATAGGTTGAGCTGAAGTTTGGGGCTGTTGTACTAGGATTCTGGCAATCAGGTTATTCCTTATTCTGTCTGTGGTCCCTAACTAGGACACGATCTTGTGATGGTAGGGATTGTATTGTCGACTGATCACACGTTGAGTAACCTTCTTGGATGTAACACTTCACGCTATGATTCATAGTGAGCTAGGAGTGGCCCTACATAGAGAATGGTCATCAGGTGTTTCATCAACGATAATCCTTGCACGATCAAGCTAGTTGGAGGTATGTTATAGAGGTGAAACGGTTGGAAAGTTCCTATTATGTATTGGGACAGATATAAGAGTCGAGTAGAAGTTGTAACTACTAGAGTTGGCAAGTTTTAAGATAAGAAGTTGATTGTTTATGACTACTAGAGGAAACTAGAACTGAGAGTTCTCAAAAAGCAACACAGATTAAGAAGTTGAATGATATTTCACTAGTTTTCTAGGGTTTTTCCCTTTTTAGAACTTGGAGAGGATGGAGTTGGTGATAATAGAATAACATTGTTCACTTAGAAGAGAGTACCTACCTTCTGGATAGCAAAATGGTCTTTTATAGGCTCATGTTCTGTCCGCTTGCTCCTCTGAAATTCTGTACTACAATACTGAGCCAATCACCCTCCCATATACCATCTCACTGTTGACAATTCATATATGGACCCGAATTACTTTGCAAATTTTTTTGCTTTATAATTTAGAAATCACCGTAGATCTTTTCTACCACCACTTCATTTTGCGTTTGTCTTGATCCAATTTTGGTGCTACACTAGACGTGGGTTCGCCAATGTTTGATTTTCACTAGTTTGTCTTTGCTGTGACCCACGAGGTTGCACTTTCTATCAGCTGATTTTGGCCTTCTTGTTGTTCCAATTTGTTGGTTGTTTATTGGACATTTATTTTCAATGACCAACTAGAAACAAACAGAAAAACCCATTCTGAATAGAAAATCAACCATTTTTAAGGAACCTCCAACTCTATTCTTTGGCTTTTGGACTATGATGCAATCTTCGCCGCTGCTTATTTCCTCGAGGGTTGTTGGTGGTTTGGAGAGGACAATATCTAGATGGGAGAATTCAGGGGTGGGTAAGCCAACTCAGTTGGTTAAGAAGGAATCAAGTTAGGAGAGAAGTGTTGATTGCAATGCAAAGGGGATGGGTGAGAGGAAATCGGAAGAGGAGGTTGTGAATAATTTGTTTTCTGCCTATATGAATTTGGCTTAGATTAAAAGAAGAGTATATATATATCTATTAGACTTCTCTATAAGATTGTTAAGAGGAGAAAATACAAAATAAGAAATAATAAGAGAGAGATTACATGAGAAGGTACAAATACTCATTTAAAGCAACCTCCTCTTCCGACCACCATCATAGTCTCAAATTAATAATCTAAGAAAACAAACGTTAGAGAAGGTACAAATGAAGAATTTTATATTCTTTGTATAATTTTCTTCTACACACTTTACACTTGAAAAGGCAAACATATATACAAGAAATAGAGATAAGAAAACAACTAGTGTACAGGCTATAGGAGTGAGTTGTATACTATGTTAACTCCTTGATTGTAGGCATGAGTTGCTGAGAACAATTATCCTGATTTTCAGCAAAGATTTGTTCCTCTGTTTCTTCCTGATTTCCAGCAAAGATTTTTCCTAAGAAAGAGTCTCTTTCCTTCATTAATTTTGCTTCCTTATCAGCCCCCCTTCAAGGTGGAGACGGAGTGTAAATGGAGTCCCATCTTGCTGCGAAGGAAAAGAAATGGTGCCCTTGGCAAAGACTTGGTGAGGATATCTGCGATCTAATGTCAAGAAGGCACAAACCATGTGATGAGATTACCCATGGCTACCTTTTCTCGGACGAAATGGTAGTCTATTTCAATATGCTTAGTCCTAGCATGAAAAAGAGGATTAACAGAAATATGAAGAGCACTAAGATTGTCACAAAATAATTGAGGGGGATGAAGTAACGGAATGCCAATGTCACGGAATAAGAACGTGAGCCAAGTTAATTCAGCGGTGGTGGAAGCCATGGACCTGTATTCTGCTTTTGAACTGGAATGAGCAACTGTAGGTTGTTTTTTAGAACACCATGAGATGCAGTTTGCACCTAAGAAAACACAAAAACCAGTGGTGCTTCGCCGCGTCAAGGGACATCCTACCCAATCAGCATCCGAAAATGCATATAAAGAGAGAGGACTATGAGATATAAATC
>JANKKB010029584.1:16154-26259 GCA_026225775.1 Bursera palmeri | reverse complement strand
ATAACATTAAGGTCCTATGACCGCCCTAATGGCACAATTGTTTGACAGGCAAAATTATAAACAGATAATTTATTTAAGAATAACAAAATTCTTTCTAATTAGTAACAACGCTTCAAAAACAGAGAAACGTTAACAAGAACTTAACAATTTTCACTCTTCACGTAATTTAACACGATCAATGCAGTTTCAGGTAGGCAAGGCAAGTGAAATGACTCGTCGTCCATTAGTTTAGACTTTTAGAAGAACAGTACGACATGTCGTCCTTTGTGGAAAAGACACAATTGCCAGGAGACAAGTCTCTCATTTACGTGCTCTATCCGCGGCTTCATTCACCGACTCAAGCATAAACCGGATTTAATATACAATCAAACCACAGCCTCTCACGGCTGAAGCCCCTCTCGGACCCGAGCTAAAACGCACAGCATTTACACAGACTCTGGATTTCGAGACGATCGACGAGTAATTCTGCCGAGGATAATGTCTTATAAGTTAGTTACCGACTATCAAGAAGCACGTTTTTGTCACGTTTGAGCATCTTCACTCAAGGCGGGTTTTTTGTGTTACAGGAGGTCGTCAATTAATCGTCCTCCGACGCCAGATGTAGACAAGGAGCGTGAAAATCAAGAGCCAACTCTTCAAGAAATCATCAACATCAAGGTTGTTTAATAATTTGTAAATTGCTAGTTTATTATTATCATTATCATTATTATTTAATGTAATTTTTTTTTAATGTGTAGTTGATACAGAGCGGGGAAAAGGAACGATTGAAGGAACTTCTGAGAGACAAGCTTATAGAATGTGGTTGGAGGGACGAGATGAAAGCTCTTTGCAGGTTTTTATTTTTTACTTTACAGGTCAATACGCTGTTAGTTATTTTTATGGTTATTAATACGATAATTAATGCAAATTTTCAATTTAATTAAATTAATTGACAATACCGGAAAATCAAATTTTGATGGTAAGTTGTCTAAGGAAAAGTATTATGGAAGGGTATCAAATTCTGAAGAAATCTCAAACTCCTCCGTTGTTAGAAATAAAAGAGGGAATTCTCTTTTATGGTATTTAATTCACAGCAGATAAACTGTCAATTTTTTTTTTTTGCTTCTGGTTGGGCAAAACATTATTAATTTACTTAATTTTGTTGTCACTTCGTGTTGCCATCTGTATACTTGATTTGAAAGATACAGACTACAAACTGGCTTCATATCATAGCTTGTTATCAAGTGCAATAAAGCAACTCACTAATTCAGATGACTTGCTTTTTTTGACATTAAACCTCTATTGGTTTGGTATTCGAAAGCGCTCCATGTGTATGTGTTACTTAAGTGAGTTCTTATGGATAAGCTGGTTGTGTATTTCTAAGTATCTCTTTATGTCATTCTGCGAATCTAGCATTTGAATTTGCTGATATCATGACTTTCTAGCACTTAAAACTCTTTCTATTCAACTTTGTACAAGGGCATATACGAGGAAGAAAGGAAGGAATAATGTTTCAGTAGATGACCTAGTACATGTTATTACTCCAAAGGGCAGAGGTGAGTTTATCCTTTTTGTTCCAAAAACACTGACATTTTTGCCTTTATTTTGCCAGATCCTTTATTGCTCTGTCGTCTGATTAGATAATTTGAGAACATCTGCCAGTGATTAAAATGTCACTTTTACCAATACAATGTACATTAACGGTTCCTATTCTTTTGCCTGTTGTCTTAAACTTAGTTTCCCTTCATAAAAATTTGTGTTTCTTATCTCTGTTGTGCATATATCATTCTTAAAATTGCTATGACTATGTAGGCCAATTTGTTTTATCAGTAAGTTGATTTTGTGTATGTGTGTGTGGATGGGTGAGTGGATGGAGAACTAACTTAAAATTATAGATAAAGATTGCACAGTTTCTTCATATTAGTTCATGTTCAATATATTGCAACTCTAAAAGTAAAATATCCAGGTTGCTGAGCCTTCTTCAGCAATCTGACACAATTTAAATTAGTATATCCAAAGCATGGCTGCTTGCTTTTGTTACATTTTGCTGGTTGATGTCTTCTCATTAACATATATCCATCATACAAGTTTTGATTTTGCGCTGTTGAATCTTTATTGCCACAGCAATAAGTAGTTTTGCATTTATCAAATCCTGCAAATTTATTTTCAGCATTTCTTGCTTTTATGCAGCATCCGTTCCTGATTCTGTGAAGGCTGACCTTTTGCAGCGAATCAGATCATTTCTTGCATCAGCTACTTCTTGATGTAAAAAATAGGAATTTGGCAAAACTAGCCACACCATGTTTGTTACCATGTTTCGTTGTGAATGGTATGCACCTGTTGGCCCTGGAACTGTGGTTGAAATGTGCTTTCAGTAAATGCTCCATCATTCTAGGCCACTTGATACATAAATTGTCGAATATTGGATCCAATATTCATTTTCTGGATATGAATCCAACTTATATAATCAAGTATTTTTTGCTAATTAAATGTTTCAGCTGCTTTCACAGCCATTCAAATGCATAATCATAGGATATTTCTGAAGTTGTTAGGGCAATCAACGCAAACGATTCAAAGATGCCTACCGATGAGAATTGACGATACGCGGTACCGATTTTGTTTTGCACACTACATTAATAGTTCATTGGTATATGTCACTACGATCATTCAAGCGCTAAGCAGTCCCGAGAATTCCAACTTTATGGACACATCCTTTTGGAAACATTGTCAACGTTAATCTAATTTTAGAAAATATTAACTGTTGCCAAATTACTTGATTATAAGATTTGATAACTTTTAAACTAGATTTATAATATCAGGTCTAATACTGTGTTATTAAATGGATACTGTCAGTGACGGAGCTTGGAAGAAATTTTTGGGGGGGTCGAAAGAAAAACTCAAATTTTTAGGGGGGCCTAATATGCAAAATTTTAATTTTTTAAAATTTTTTGTTAATAAAAACAGTGATTTTTTTTTTTCATGCCCCCTTGGCCATAAAGAAGCTCTGTCCCTGGATACTGTATTCTTTCATCTAAAAGTATCCCGTATCTGCTACAGTACATAAAAACGAAAACCTATTGTAGTTAAAAATTTTGATTTTTTAAGTCACATAAAACTCAATAACATACTATTATTATTATTAACCATGTGTAGTTAACTATCTTTTAATTATCTTTTGTTTAATTGTCTATTTAATAGAGGAATAATTATTTTTATTATTACAATCATTAACTTTTCTTTAAAATTGTATTTGGTTAATTATTTTATTATATTTAATGAAATTAATAGAAAAAATATAATTTTAAGGTAGTTTAATTATTAAAATGATGAATATGATAAATTCGTGTCATGTTAATTTCTATTTAAATTGTGTTAGATTAATAATTAATTTAATATAATATTTAAGATATTTTAATAATTATAATTATACAAAATACACGAATTCTAATGTCTTTTAAGACTATCTATAATTGAATAACATTCAATTAAAAATTATAAAGATTTAGAATAAAATAATGATATTATAACATATATGAGAATAATTGTCGTGGTTGAATTTTCTACTAATAATCCTTATGCAAATTCATACAAATCAAAGTTTGACAAGAGTTACGCGCAGATGATGGGAGCAATTAAGAAGTCCTAAATCCGACGTCGGATCGTCAATATAAAACCTGAAAAAAAGGGAACTTAAAGTTGGCTCCAAAAAGTTTTGATTGCTTTAACCAAAGCGCCAAACCCTACTCTCTGCACCTGAAATCTGAAACATGGACTACTCTCGAGACGACTTCGATCGGGTTTTGCTATACGAGCACACGCTAGAGACTGCTGAAGCTAACTACGCCAAGGACCCTCTTGATACCGATGTTCGTATTGTATTCTTTATCTTTACAAAAGCATTGCCATTTCCATATCTGTAACTGCAATTATAGTAGTCAGCCAACATTGCTTCTTGTGAAATCTGTTTCGCTTCTCAGTTCACTTGAATGGTTTGCTCGTTACGCCTCTTTTATTTGGTGGTTTTGATTTGTAATGAATTATTGACCACAAAAATATGCAGAATCTGACCACATGGGGTCAAGCATTGCTTGAATTGTCTCAATTTGGAGGTGTCTCTGAGTCAAAGAAGATGATAAAAGGTTTTTTTTTAGATGTAATTTTTTATAGGTTACACTTTATATTCCTGCATATTTTAATATCTTAAAGACTTTTTAAGGTTATTTGAAGACTGTATTTAAGTATTAAGAATTTATTAAAAGAAGTAATTTATTGATTAAAAATTGTTAATTAAGTACTAAAATGATGGTCATAATAAAATTATACTGTCTTTGAGGGTACTAAACAATCTTTAAGAGTCCCCTTTTCTATAGTAGCCCTTTGGTGGTGAAATGCTTTCCTGTTTATTTGTGTTAGTGGAATGAATTGTATGTAGATGCCATTTCAAAATTAGAGGAGGCTTTGACAATAAATCCTACGAAGCATGAAACATTATGGTACTTGGGAAATGCCTACACGTCTTTCGCATTTTTGACTCCCGACCTTGTTGAGGCAAAAGGTGATTTTGATAAAGCATCTGAGTTTCTCCAAAGAGCAGTAGATGAGGTAATCTCTTGATTTTCAAGCTCTGGAAGATGAAACTATATGCTTTTTGAATCTTATAGAATTGTTTAGATGCTTGTTAATAGCGGAGCTTGTTGCTGTAGGAACCAAATAATGAGCTCTATTATAAGTCTTTGGAAGTCTGTGCTAAGGTATGGTATTCTTTACTAATTTTTATTGTTCTTTGAATTTAGAGGTGTTGATTATGAGGTAGATGTTTGCACTGATATCTGCAATGTTGATTGTTAATATAATAGAGTTACTTCAAAATTGATTGGCAAGTTAAATTAGAAGCCTGGAGAACATATATCTTTCAAGTTTTTATTGTTAGTAGCCTCTCCAATTAATACGATATGTTTTCTCTAGGTTTCTGAGTGAACTCTATTGCAGCCATAAGCACATAATTTTGAAAATTTCTTCACTAAACCCCAAGTCTGTGATACCGAGATTTCTTAAAAACCCAGCAGTTCCTAATAAACCCTTGGTGGCATAGAGTTCAAAATATGCTGGAAACAAGCCCCTCCAACCTAAAAGGAAAAAAGAAAGATAAAGGGGCTTCTAAGTAGTTTCCATCTTACATAGATTTTTATCTACTATAATGTATACTTACTGGAGACCGAAAGGATTTTCCATTGACACAACCTTGGGATCGAAACTTCAGTTTAATGTTCAAATTGTTGATGATTTCTTTTTGCACTAGTAATTTATGGATCAATGGTCTTTTGTACTAAAGTCACCAATTATCATGTCTCTCTAGGGACCAGAATTGCACATGGAAATACATAAGCATGCAACTAATCGGCAGACTATGGGTGGAGGGCCTTCTGTTGCTTCTAATGTGCAGGTATGTACCGTAGAGTGTTACCATTTTCTGAATGCAACCTAAATTAACACTTTGGTGGTTGAAGGAAAAACTTCTTCACATTTGGTAGACCCAAAAGAAAGAATTCCTTTTGCTAAGGAACTTTCTTATTTGATGTAGTTAGTTCATAGTAACTTAATGCAATATGAATGTGAGCATCAATTGTTTGTTACAGACACATTAATTGAATGTGATGGTGGTTCTGCCTTTAATTTAGTAAAGTTTTTCAAAACTCGGAAATGCCATTTTCTTTTGACCCAGTCCATTTTTTATCCTTATCAATCAGTTTAAAATAGAAAATTTCATGGTAGCAGATATTCTAAAAGTTTTCTGAGATTCAAACTCATAGCAGACGTCAGAAGAAGAGTAAATATGATCTGTTTCATACTTTAATGTGTGTCCATGTCTTCATCATTGGTTTCTATCATTCTCTAATTCTAACCTATGCTGTGGTAACTTCTCTTACTTTTGGCTAAAGTAATAGTTAAGTTATTCTATTGTGTATTAAAAACATTGGATAGGCTATCAGTAGCCAAATGGGTTATTGTTTCTGATTTAAGTGTCATTGCTGTATCCTATGAATGACAACAGGTGAGGATGTGTGGAAGAGCTTATAAATGCTGCTGCTTTTCAATAACTTGGTTGATTTTGAAATAATATTTATTGTATTCATAGGAACTTCCTTCTAAATTGTTTGATCTATTTCAGAGTTCCAAGAAGGAGAGCAATGATCTCAAGTATGACTTGTTTGGATGGATAATCCTTGCAGTCGGAATTGTTGCATTGGTGGGAATGTCAAAGTCCCAAATTCCTCCACCTCCTCCAAGATAAGCTTTGTATATGCTCCATCTCTGAGGTAACCAATGTTGGTGCCTTTGCAAGGTTCATATTTTTAGTAAAGGTGTTTTGTCTAGGATGATTTATGGTATATTGACCAGTGCATGTGGTATGCTACTACATGTTGCTTTTTCTCTATAACTTCCGTTATTCATAAGATTAGGATGGTTGCCTTTATTATAAATTGCTTTGATCTTCTTCTTGTTTACTTCAAAATTATGTCTGTTTGGAATTTTGTCTTTATTGGTTATTTGTTCATGTAGTTTGTCTGTTAAGCTTTTGTTAGATCAATTATGGATTTTGGTCCTTGATTCCTATTGCTGTTAGTCACCAATAGTCTGGTTTTGAATCCTTTGATGTGGATGATAGGGATTCACTTTAATTTTCCTATAATGGTTGAGGTCTTCTGGTTTTGTTAATTTAAGTACATCACCATCAGTTTAAGGAAACTATGTAATAGTTCGGAAAAGGAAAGCTGTCATACAATGGTCCTGTTTCCGTATTGTCTCTTAACTATTTGTTGTCAAAAACCTGTGTGTCTGCATTTGACAATTACCAAACAGAACTTAAAGCCTCTTACTGGCTCACTGCTCTCCCCTAAAATTTCCTTATTACCTAATTTACATTTGGCTCATGATTCCTGTGCTAATACACTTCACCTTCCTATACCAGTGTTTATATGTACATGCCCTCAAATAGTTATCTACCCTGGGCCCTTCTTCCTGATTATTAATGGGCTCTTTGTGTTCTTTTCCAGTGTTGGAGCATGATAATGGATAAGAGAGGCATGCATAACAAATTAGCACATTGCTTGTAAGAAATTAATTGACAAACTGCATTGGCTTCCATGTTGAGAGATTATATTGTTGTATTTTGTTGATGATTTGTATTATTAACACACTTCAACCTGAACATAAGCCCCCTTTGTCCCCTGTGAGGCAAGCTACCCCGCCCCTGAGTCTTTTACCATTTCTTTAAAAGGAATATATTAAATTCATTGCAAATTATAAAATAGGTGTTTCTGGAAAACACCAAAGATGGCTAGGCCCAAAAAATATGAGATTGTGTGTCTCATTCATCTCTTATGACACTAGGAAATGATAACATATAATGTATTTGTAACTAAATGGGTTTGGGCATGGGCATACTGCCATACTGGGTCACTGTTGTTTGATTTGTGGATGTTATGTATTTCTGTTTTTATTAGGCTTGATATGTGTATTATTGGGTCTTTCTTTGATTACTGGATGTTCTGTTTCTGTTTTTATAAAATGGCTTTCTTTTACTATGTGCACTCTTATAGTGGTGTCAGATATACATTTTCTGTTTATCTGGAAGTTGATGGTAGGCCCTGTGATCTGACCATTCATATGCATTTCTAGATTTGTCATACTTTTTCTCTGCTTCAATTTTTTATGATATATATTCTCTTTCTCAAACCCATGACGTTCCTTGGCTCAGGCATTTCAAAGGCAGGGGAATCTTGTTGGTAGAGTTTTGCCTAATATAATGTCGCTCTTTAGTTATGGATTTATCTTGCATATTACTACAGTTTATCCTTGATTAGATCATTTACTTACGGCTAAAATTGTTGAGCATGTTTGGTAAGAGGATTACAAATTTTACGTGTTATATAAACTGAGTCTGAAGTTGAATATTTGATGATAAAAGTTATGTGCAGTTGAGCCTGATTGTTACTTATGTTACTGTTTGGCCTTTTCCCCTCTTATGTTAAGAAATCTAGTTTGCCTACTGGAAAAGCTTTTCTAGCTACAAATGCAATTATTCTTCCTAGTTGTCCTAGGATTCATTAGAGCATATCTAATGTTGTAGAAGATTTCTTCCAAAAGTAGAAGTGCAAAACTCTTTTTGACAATAAAGCAGTGGCCCTCTGGTAAAGTAAAGCTTTATGCAGTCCCTGCTTTCTCTCTGGTGGTATCCAATCCTTTAGTTTACACTACTTATTTCCTCTTTAAGAATGATATGTATTCCATCTTCTATTTAATAATCGAATAAAAATTTTGGTAAACAAAAGTTATGATTTACTTTGGTTGATTCTTTATTGATTTCGTTGTGGTTCCATTTCTAGTGGATGCTTTGATATATTATACTTCGACATATTTGCTCAATTTTCTTGGGTCCAGCTACTTTGTAGGTTTACTTGATTTTAACCTTTTAGTTTAGCGCTCAATGCATGTAGTTGTTAGTTTGCAAACCACGATGCAGTGACCGTTCTTGTGAGCTTAGCTCCTAAGATTCAGCTCTGCAAGTTGTTAATCGCCCTTTTGTAGTGGATCTGAGACCAGTTTCGATATTGCTCTGGCTGGCAGTTGGAACCTGTTTCAAAATTTGAATGTTTGAGGCTTGAGTAGTTACAGAATATGAAATTCTGTGAAGGATGTTCAGGAAAGGGCACTTTGGCTGTGTTAGGAAGCAAAATAATACTAGACTTATAAACTCTATATACAGACTCATTTATATAAACATATGTGACATAATGCGATTAGAGAAATGAATTCCATAAATAGATAAAATTTTAATTAAGATCTATTGTTTGGTTCTTATGCAATTTTGTCACATGGGATTGTATAAAAATTTTTACGTGAAGAGTTTGTACATGAACATTACTTTTGAAAGTATCCCGTATTTTATTGAGAGGATAAGAAATATTGAATCTAATAATTATTAAACCTCTGTGCCAGAATAATGATAACTTTGTTACAGCAGGCCCACCACTTTCTTATATTGGCATGAGTGGGAAGGAAAGCTGGCAGATTCCTTATGGACGCCTTTCCATTAGTGGAAAGAAACCTCACCACCCAGACACAAGTTTCTGCGAATTAAGGTTTTTTTATGTATAGAGGAGTTGATGTGTGGATGTTGGGAAGTAGGATGATAATGTTAAAGTTATAAAAGCTAGCACAGCATTCCATTTTGCATAGTTTTTATGGTTTTCTTCTAGGGGATTCGCCCAGAATGGTCTTAAAAAATTAATATTTTTGGCTGCTGGAAAGATATCATGCTTTTTATATTTGTTTCAAATTCTTGTTCTGTAATTGGTGCTTGTTGATCAAGTCTTTGGTAATGGCTCCGGTCCTAAACCTATCATAGTTTCAATATCTTTATTGGGAGTCTGGGACCATTGCGTGCTCCTCTCCTCCAATAGCTGTAAGGTTACTCCAGTAATATAGGGCTTAGTGGTGTGTCCAATTCATTTCTTCTTCAAAGTAGTCTTCGTGATCCTTCACCTTTGTGAGATTTTGCTGGAGGAGGGATGTCCATGTTCATTCTTAGATTAAATATTTGTTAATCTTTAGTTTTCCCATATTATAATCCGAATTTTCTTAATAAGATATTAGATATGTTTTCACTTTAGTGCTCCCGTCGGCGCAAAACTGTGAAATGAGAATAAAGGCACAAGTGAGCTGTTTGATGATTTAAGACCTCCGCAAGGGTTGGACTTCTCTAGTCAGTTGCTATAGTCAATAATTTAATAGATTTTTTCTAGCGGTAGAAACCTCATTAGCGATTCAAACAATTTGTTTCCTTCTTTGGAGATACATTTGTTAAAGGGTTGGTTGTTGAATCGCTGGAGATGGTTATGGAAAACCAACTGAAAATTTGCGTCGCTATAGTGAGCTGGGCACGATTATTTTATAAAGTATAACATATCTAGGCCTCGTTAATGTGCAAAACCCCTTATAGGCCCACTTTTCATATGGTTTATTGCAGGGGTAAATACATAGACACCCCCAAGGTTTGGTCTAAGTAACAAACTCACCTCTGTTGTTTATAAAGTAACATAAAGACCCCCAGAATTGGAAAACA
>JANKKB010029584.1:0-16091 GCA_026225775.1 Bursera palmeri | reverse complement strand
TTATGTTACTTTATGAATAACAGGGGTGAGTTTGTTACTTAGACCAAACCTTGGGGGTGTCTATGTATTTACCCCGTTTATTGCATCATTGATCTAGGTTTGTGTTGAAGGAAATGACCACTAACATCGGATATGGCATGGTAATTAGTAGGAACGTTTTGAGTTTCTGGATTTAAAAACTAGCACATTCTTTCCTGTTAGAGATTACTCTAATCTTAATGTTGGGTTCCTACGTGATAACTCAAGCTATTGTGTTAAAGTAGTTTCTTAATATGATATTTCGAATTCTCTGTTTCTATTAAATCTATTTACAATTTATATGAGGAAACTTATTAGACTTAAATGTCAATGTTGGATCTTTTATTAATAGTCTAAGTTTTTAAAAATGGTTTCTTAACCTCGCCAAAGAACAAGAAGCCATATTTACGATTACTACTAGTTGAGTGATGAGTGGATATTTGAGTTAGGTGACAGCTTCGAAGGGCTGGGTATCTTTCTCCCTCTTGCTCTGTTATTATCAGAGATAAGAAGAGATATTTCCTTGGACACAAATGTAACGTGTCGCTTGCGCAGCTAAAGTAATATGGGATCATCATGATCGGTACAATGTTGAGTTAAAAGATACAGTTATGCCGATGCCATTATTGGAACTTCGAGGTTCCAATGATAGGGCTGCTATACAATTTTATTGTTTTTAAATTGTCGGTAAGAAGTTTGACTGGATACGACCCGGAAGTCAATTTTTTGCATTTTCTGTAAGGGGTTTGATAGGATACCATGCCCGTCTTGTCCGCTAATATTATCGGATGACAGCTGTGGATGATTGTGTTACCAAACCTAATCTAATTCAATCATAAGTTGTTATTGTCAAATTTTTAACTCAATTCTGTTGAATCTACTAGTAAAAGTTGAAATCCTGTACAATTTGGTAGTATTTGAAATATATTAAAATCCAGTTAATTCAATCCGTTTTGATAAGTTAAAGAGATATGATGAGAGTTCAAAGTTGGATCATGATTCAAGAAGTAAAATATTTCAAATATCTCTCATTTCTTGATTAAAAGTTAAATTTAACTACCAGTTATGAAATTTTAAATTTAGATTCAATCTAAGTAATCAATTAGCAAATGAATCGACATTGATTTGGACTAGATTGAATTTTGAACAATATCGTAACGAAAATGCAAGCCATGGTAAATGAAAATGGAGAATTGCATCAATTGCCAATTCTTTCTTTATACGCGGCAAAATTTACGTAAAACAAAATTCAACCCATCTTTAGAAGGTTGTTGTGGAAAAGAGTTGCCCAAAACTACAAAGTCTAGCCATCCCCTTGAAAAAAAAAATTGAAACCTGAAAACAATTAGTTTAGAAATGAAGACTGGTCTACCAACCTATAATCAAGCGATTGTCACATGGTGGTTCCGAATTTGGGTCTTGAACACGAGCTTGTTTTGTGACCTTGTACCACCGATTACCCCCGGAAACGTTATTTATGTTGGTTAGTCTCCTGCCTAGTCACTTTAATTGAACAAATTGTTCTTCTAGCCGTTCTACTCCTCTAATCAAACTTTTGTTCCTGAATATACCATGTGAAATGCATGTGCCACCAGCTGCAAGTCGCACGCATGGCATGGCAGCACATTGTAGGTATGCATTAACCTTAACAATGTTTTGGGAGAGAATGTCTAAAAGAGAGACACAAAAATGAACTTGAAGATCTGTAAACATTGCTCCATATTATGTGGATAAAGTATCGCATTTCAAATCAATTTTTTTTTTTTAATTTTTTTTCATGCTTGAGAAATAATATGATTAATTAATTTGTGTGGTGAGGGCTGATTTATATTGAATTGTCTGTTTCTGAATTTTTAACAGCCTGTGCGAGAAAGGAACGTTCCTTTCCACTAGTTATTCTCTTGATGAAATTGAAATCCAAGTGATTTTGGAGTACGAATTTTGCTAAAAAGAAGAAATAATTTTCACGATACGACAGGGAAAACAAAATTGCGAACGCATGACGACTCTCCAGTGGAGATTTATAATGACTTTCCAGCCTGCCATTTATTTGTTCTTTTATCTATAGTTTAATTTCATTGTATATCATTGTAGCATTAACTTGAAAAGTTTGATAACATGCCATATTTTATGTTACAACTTTAATGAATCTAGTTTAGCTTGAGTCTTGATAAAAAGCTTTGCCGAGCGCTTAACCCTCATTACTTTGCTGATCACTATGGTCAGTTAATTAACCACATTGTTAACCAGGATCGCTTTTTGTACTATAAATACGAATCACCCATCATGCAATCTCCTCACGACAGACGTCCGTCTCTAGACAATTCTATTAGCTTTTTTCTCTATTATCAATCGACCCATTTCGAGTTTCAAAATGAAGAATTGTTACATGCTAGCTTTTGGCGTCTGTCTCTTTTTTTGTTTTGTAGACACACAAACGTTTCCGTGGCCTCCAACTCTCATTCTGTTCTCATTTTTCTCTCTACTATTCCCTTTTTTCCTAAATTTCTGTCAAGTTCCTGGAGGTTATGCATGGAGAAATTACCACAACGAAAGCTCTCCACAACTTCGTGGTCCAATTGGCTGGCCCGTCTTGGGCACTTTGCCGCAAATGGGTTCACTGGCACATCGCAAGCTAGCTTCCATAGCAGCTTCACTTGGGGCAACTAGGCTGATGGCATTCAGTCTAGGTGCAACGCGTGTGATCATCAGTAGCCATCCGGACACTGCTAGGGAAATCCTATCAGGGTCTTCATTTTCCGACCGTCCGATCAAAGAATCAGCTCGCTTGCTGATGTTTGAGCGTGCCATTGGCTTTGCTCCCTCTGGACAATACTGGCGCCACCTACGTAAAATTGCCGCAAATCACATGTTCTCCCCCAGGAGAATATCCGGTCTAGAGGAGATACGACAACGTTTAGCTGACCAAATGTTGGCGAAAGTGAGTGAGGAGATGGAGATGACAGGAGTTGTGATGCTTAGAGAGATATTGCAAAAAGGTTCTCTAAGTAACATACTAGAGAGTCTGTTTGGCAGTTCATGTGTGCGTTTAGAGAAGGAAAATTTTAGTTACATGGTTAAAGAAGCGTATGAGTTGATCACAAATTTCAATTGGGAGGATTATTTTCCTTCAAAATTTTTGGACTTCTATGGAGTAAAAAGAAGGTGCCACGTATTGGCGGGTAGGGTTGCCTCTGTTGTGGGGCATATTGTTCAAGAAAGGAAAAAAAGTCACAGTGAAGAGCAGCTTAGCGGTGGAAATGACTTCCTTACTGCATTGCTCTCCTTGCCTCAAGAGGATCAGTTGACTGATGCAGACATGGTGGCCATTTTATGGGTAAGGACTCTTTCTCTCTCTCACTTTGGGGGAGAGAGAAAGTTGATTTAATCAAATTCTGTTTGTTGGTTCATAAGATCATTGTGTTAACATGTGAATATCATATGATATTCAGGCTAATTTTATGTGTGCTTATAATAAATGGTGAATAAGTTTGGATTTTAGTGAATATGTGGCTTTTTGGCAATTATAAACAATCTTCGAGGGCTTTGTAAAAGCTTGCCAAAAATGACAAAACATGTTTGCCAGATATCTAAATCACCGTAAAAGATCATTTTCAGAATCTCTGACTGACTTTGTGTGTTTTTGTTTTTAATGATTATTTTAAAAGTTGATGGCTCTCTATATTCTTTTTAACTTTTCCTTGTTGCCTAATCGTTCGTTTCCTGTCGGTTTGCTCGACAGATGATTCCTATCGGTCTCATATAGATCATCACTCCTCCCCCAGCTTTACCCATATACAGTCAATAGATGGACTTATTATTCTCTAAATTTTCACCTCACAAAGACTGCACAGTGCACACTCTGCACCGCTATTAACCTTCAGTCGCTGACTTCATAGCTTTCAAGGTTGACATTACCAATGAAAGCTTTAAAAATGAATTATTGATTGACCCTTTTTTTATTATTTTTTTTAGATTCTATCATAAATGTCAATCATCCTATTTCTCTCTTTTTTTTTAATTATTTTTAATAATATGTAAGTGTAACATCATGAATTATAGATTGACTTTTCTTTTTAAGTTCTATCATAAATGTCAATCATTTTATTTCTTTTATTATTTTTTATAATTTATAAGTATAATATCATTCATAAAATAATGATAAAAAAAAAAAAATAACACGGACATCTTTTAACTCTTTGTTTTATGGTATCACATAGGAAATGATATTTCGAGGAACAGATACAGTGGCTATACTGCTTGAATGGATCATGGCCAGGATGGTTCTACATCAAGACATCCAAGCAAAAGTTCAACAAGAGATCGACACGTGTGTTGGTCACCATAGGCTTGTTCAGGATTCAGACATCCCAAACCTCCCTTACCTTCAAGCCATAGTCAAAGAAGTTCTCCGACTGCACCCTCCAGGCCCACTACTGTCATGGGCCCGTCTGGCCATTCATGATGTCCACGTAGACAAGATCTTCGTGCCAGCTGGCACAACCGCAATGGTCAACATGTGGGCCATCACCCATGACCCAATCATCTGGAAGGACCCATGGGCATTCAAGCCCGAACGATTCATCGAAGAGAACATGTCCATTATGGGCTCGGATCTAAGGCTTGCTCCATTCGGATCGGGTCGCAGGGTTTGTCCTGGCAAGGCTTTGGGCTTAGCCACCGTGCACTTGTGGCTTGCCCGGCTTCTCCATCAGTTCAGGTGGCTCCCATCACAGCCGATCGACCTCTCTGAGACCTTGAAGCTCTCTCTCGAGATGAAGAAACCTGTAGCATGCCGTGTGGTCCGCCGCTTTTGAAAGTGATTCAGTGAAGTGTAGAAAGACCCTCTCTGCATATTAAGCTTCGAATATAGTAATTAAAATGGTGAAAGTTAAGTATTTAACCAACGGTGGTTAGGAAAGGGACTAAACCCTAAACCCTTTTAACCTACAAAAAATCACTGTGGGGGTTCCTAAATATTTTATATTATCGTTTGAAATATTGAATCGAGTTGCTTTTAGTATGAAGTGAAAAGCTGTATATTAAGGTTTGTAATTCAAAATGTTCACAACTGTAATATATATCAGAACTTTCGGGCTTTATTTTATATAGCTGAGAATCTTTACAGCTATACCATCACTTTCACATCACCTTCAAGATCAAAAACATTATTTATCTATTGCTTGATCGGTGATGTTACGCTGCTGAGACAGGAAAACCATGCATGCATCGCATCACCACTGTACCTAGGGGATGATATCGATATCGTTTTCCAAGTAGACGTGGTGGGGCAGAAGAGAGTCTTTATTAAGATATACAGAGACGCTAATGAACTTGCAAAAGTAGCACTCGCGCGCTCACGAGGAATAAGCTTTATTGGCACTCTCGACATCCGGCCCACCACTAGCTAAGTTCTGCCTTTGATAAAACATAAAGTGAAGAACACACGAGGTTGCTCACTTTATATCCACTAATCAAAATAACGATGGCGCAAAGCTGCAGAAAGATCCTCATACAGTGATAGATTAGTGGGTTAATTGCGGTAATGTTCAAGTTAAGATATTCTTTCTAATTTTTAACATATTTAACGTTTTCTGTATTGTCTAATTCAACTTAAGAGACAACAATATGTTTGATATAAGCTGCTAAAGGGATAAACTACAAAGTTAACAAATTAACAAGTTACACTGGTCAATTCGATCGTCAGATATGATAAATTATACTTTTCTAACCCAATTTTATTTTAATTTATATTTTTTAGATCATTATGTCTAACAAACGGGGCACACGTATGACAACACATCTAACAACAAGTTAACTAAATAATAATAATAATAAACTATTTAATTTGGTTATATTGGAGTCTCATATTAGTTAAAAAGACTGATTTAAATTTATATATAAGGTTAGAGTAAACCTTCACTCTTAAGCTAGTTTTTGTGCTGAAGTTAGACCCAATTCTTCACATGGTATCTGAGCTGAGCTGTATGGTTTAGATGTGCTTATAAGATTGGCTTAAACGTCTTAAGCTAGTTTTGCGGTGGAGCTGAAAATAGAAGTGAATATACATAGAATGCAGTGACTACACATTTATAAAAAACACAACTTGTTCATAGTTGATACCCTTATTATGTGAGTATAACTATAGACATATATTGATTTGTCTCGCATCATTGATTCATTAGGATAACATGTGAGTGTTAGATGGGTTGTCAAAAACATGAAGTACGTGTCTTTACTGCTCTATAATATTCATTTCGGCTCTTTTTATCCATAGTATCTCTTTATGCAAAGGTCTCCACAAAAATGCAAGTCTATTGATCAAATCTACTTTACAATGCGGCAAAGCCGAAGATTTAAACAATAGAACTAACTAATGGTCCTCAAGCAAAAGAATAACGACGAGAAAATGACATTCTATTTTGGCACTCCACGATCGAGTGTTGAATTTGCATATTTTGTACGCATAAGAATACGACTTGACTTGATTTGACCCTTTAATTTTGTTGGTTAGAAATAAATCAAGTAAACCATCACAAGAAAACATAATCATTCCTCTGTTATCAGCAATGTGAGACTGGCAAACCCATATGAATGCGATAGCTTTTATCACAAGCCATTTGATTCTAGGTGTGGACATTAACATGAATAATAACAATACAAAAGTTAACAACTAATAAGAGTATGATGATAAGTATTAACTTTCTTTTTAAAATTATTAAATTGAAAGATTGACATCAAAATATTAATGCTTCCAGTGAATTTAGGGCGGAAATTAATTAGACTTCGATAGGTTTGAAAAATAAAATAAAACAAAATAAAAGAAGATCATTTAAAAAAAAATATTAGAATTATGATGATCACTCCAAAAATAATCATTTTCCAAAAAAATAGATACTATCATTACATACCAACATATTTTTTTTTTTTGCTTTCAATCAGAAACACTCGATAACTCTTTATTGGGTTTTCGAATTGTTAACTTTTAGTACTTGATAATAAAAAATACTTAACAGTCAATCGTATTGTGGTCATAAAATTTAATTAAATGTGTAATTGTTTTTCAAATCACCTCAGTAGTTTTGATTGTTTTTATATTTTCGATAATATCCATTAAATATAACAAGTGTAATCTAATGCATATATGACCTAACTAATACAGCTAAACTATGACAGTTTATCCGAACCATGAACTTAAGAAAATGGTAAGATATTTAAGGCTAAGGTATGTATGCATGCATGCTCCAAAAGTTTTGGCTTTTTTAAGATCCAAATCTCTTTGTTTTCTCCTTACAGCTTGAAAGGCAAAGCCCTTTCCACGCAAACACAAACCACGATTAATTTACATGCAAAATGCTCCACATATCTAACTTCTGATTGAATTGGGACCCTCCATCTTTCGAATCTATAAAGTGTCTTTCAATTACTTCCATGACTTTGCTCCATAAGTTAAACGTTTTGCTGGAATCCACCTGCTTCAACCCTTTCTTAATAATATTCAATCCATTGAATTTGATCATCTTATAATTCTTCGATATATAATTTGATCATGTTATGTCTTAGGTGTGGTTTTGTTTGTAAGATTATGGCTAATGATCTTTGGTGCCGCCATGCCTATTCAATGATTATATATATTATGTCGTGAAAACAAATAAGTGGAAAATTGATTAACGATAAGACAAATTGGCGTCATTATCGCATGGCTAGCTCATTAGCCATTAACCCATCGTGGGGATGATTAATAGCGAGTAATTAAATTAAATAAGTATAAAGCTCCAGGCTTAGTTCTTAAGTTGATTGATTAGGGTAGTGTCGTTTTTTGTTAGTGCATTTCACAAGTGCTCTCGGTGCAGAACAATGAAAGAGACTTCTTCTCGATGATACCTACAAGCGAAAGTTGGTGCATGCTTAACCTTTTGCGGGTGCCACTACCAGGCACAAACAACCGCACAAAAAGCCCACATGAAAGAAAATGACTATAATTGAAATAGCCCACTTGAGAGAGCTCGTTATCAAGCCTTTTCTTTTAGGAGATTTGTGGAGAATAACTAAATGGGAGGGCGCCTAATGAAAACTAATCATATTTAAATTTTCTTTGATTTGCATAACCAACCTCATTTCCTTCTCTCATTTACTTCATACAACTTTTACTATCATTTAAAATCAAATTTAAGTTAAGAATATGTTGAAAGTCATGAATTATTTTGGTAGGATTTTTTAAAAAATAAATGGGTTAAAATGAGTTTATTACAAAATCAAGTTCAAAACCCATTATATAGAATTAGGACCGATAGCTTTTTACAGACTAACGGTCCAAGTCTGATAGATAGTTACAGGATAACGAGCTAGATAGTTGACCCGTTATGGGCTAACAGTCCAAACCTATTAGTCTCTAACGAGCCAACTATCCAGCTCGTTATCCTGTAATAGTCTGATAGCCTTTGACTATTGGGCAGTTACAAGTGAACAATATTTGATAGTTGGTTTGTTATGAGTTGGTTGGTATGGACCAAATCAGTATAATTTTTTTTTCCGATCCTTTTTTTTAGAATTGGGGAATTTTATGACCGACGTGGACCAAATCAATATAATTTTGTAAGAGGATTGACAAGTGTGGCAAATTGGATTCTTCTTGATTTTGACTCTATTATGAGATATCCCTCTATTGCAATATAAATTGAAATGGAGAATTATTAGTTCCAAGGACTGGTCCCTGTTGAACACATTCATAAATGTGTTTGCATATAAATAAATTAGTTAAAAAAGGTAAATTCTTTCTCCTCACTCCATTATATTTGCATTCATAGCGGAAAGTATATCATAGATCATGTAGTCTTTTTCTCTTTCAATTCCCAATGGGAAAGAACATGAAGCAGACCTCGGAAAGTCAATCTTTCTCTCTCTAAAACCCTTGAATGTGAGAAGATTGAAGTATGTGTGTTTTGATTCAAGGGATGAGGTTGGTTAGGAAAATCAAAGAAAATACGAAACAAGGTTATTTTCAATTATCCCTCGTCCACTCGGTTATTTATCATAAATCCCCTTTTTTGTAATCAAATTATAGCCTGCAAGTATAAATCCTGCTTATCTAAAGATCAAAAGAGTCAGTATCAACATGTTCCTTGTAATAAAATGAATTAATTTTTCAATATCTAATACTAAAATTTTATAAATGTTATTAGACGTTAATATTTTGCTATAATAACGTTTACTTATAAATTTATTATTTTGCTATATTCAATAAGTTTTATAATAAAAAGAATAATTTTATAGGTATTTTAATGATTTTTATAATAAAAATATATAAGTTTATAAGTTTTATGATATATAAATAAAACTAAGGCGATACCAAAAAAAATAATAAAAGTACTAAAGCAAGCCTAAAGGAAGTTTTTTAGTTTGGGCTCCAACTCGTGGGTCCAGCCCAATCTTGTGCAGATTCATAAAATTCAACGATTTTTATTTTTTTTTGCGCCCCTATGCGTTGCGTCTGTTTAAGCGGACACGTCGGACTCCAGTAATTTAAGTATCGATGATAGCGACAGAAGTTTCTCTGTGGTTCAGTACAACTGTACAAGGGCTATTGGGCAGCTTCAAATTTTTCAAAATTTTAGAAAGATTCTCCCCACGAGGCTCTGTAATTGTTGAAGAATAACACCGTAACAGAAGTCATTCGGCAGCCCTTTGATTATTTACTGGAGACCGACGTGTCCTTGCCTTATGTTAATTTCATCCCTTACCCTTTAGTTGGATGAATACAATAGAACCCCAACGCTTATTAGAGTTTTCAAAAACTTACCTATTAGTAAATTACCAATAGGCTAAGTCAAAAATATTATTTAGATTAAGTCATCGAATTTATTTAGAAAAAATGACTATTTGTAATATATATATATATTGGTTTGTGATAATAAAATTATATTATTTATGCAATTTTTTACACTATCGTTGTAGTATTAATGATATAGATGGTTAGATGATAATTAATATATATCATTTTCAAGATCTATATTATGTACCGTATAACTAAGAACTTAAAAATATTATTTTCAATCAAATGAAATTCACATTAACATAATTTAACTTATGCTTTATTAAATTATTGATTTTCAAATGATTTATTAAATTAAAAAAAAAGCATTTGGTAAAACAAAATACATTTGATAGTTACAAATGTACATATGTCAAATTATTAATTTTTAAATACTTTTGATTTTAAAAACAAATAACTTGTAGCGAAACAAAATCATTTTGATTTCAAATTTAAAAAATAAGGATAACTTATGGTTAATTCATTAAAATTGAACAATAAATAAGATAATCAAAATTAATGGGTTCTAAAGAAATGTCGAAACATTATGGGTAAACTAAATATGGAAAGGAATGGAGGATTTATTATAAATCAAGAAAGTTTACATACCTAAAGGGCAATAATGTATCTCGGGATGAAAACCCAAACAAATTTTTAATAATTATTTATTCAATTTCTTATTAAAAACACAAATCTGTAGCCGACGCCGTTTCAGATAAATTTAGGCGTGTAGAAGAATAAGAAAAATTCATTCACCACTCCTCCATCTTTTTAAAAAGTACACCACTCGCTTCTAAAATTGTACACGTGGTAACATTGATCAATACGACAAATGACTATCATAATTCTAGGGCGTTTAGGGTAATTTCAACTGCAGAGCGCGTAAGAGCCTTCTGATAAACGCTTACCAAGAAATTACAAAAAATACGATAATTAGCTTGAAGAAAAGTTGCATTTTATTTACCATCAAAGTCCTTTACTTGGAAGAAAAATGATTTTCGATACTCTTTCGCTTTCCCTCTCTTTTCCATCTTTGGAGGGAAAAACCTCAGAGGCAAAAAAATAAAATTAAAAAAATTAAAAAAAGCTCCAAATCGAAGTTCATCTTTCAGCTGGTAGAAAATGTTTTGTTTTGCTTATTCACTCTCAGCTTCTCTCAATCTCTTCAGTATTTCAACTCATTACTCTTGTTCTGCTTGATTACAGGAACAGTTACAGTGACTTCGGCTTCTGATTTTCTAACTGATTACGTCTGAGGTAAGACATGTGTAGTTAATTTGCTTGTATTTTTAGTGCACTTTTACAGTGCAAGTGCCGTCGCCGTTATGTTTGGATTAGTTGTTTTGGAAGGTTTGATTAGTTGCAGATGCATGCTTGATTTAACTTGTATTAGATACTAAAATTTTGGAACTTCTGAGGTGACTTTTGTTTGAGAAACTACGGGTTTTGGTTGATTGGTTGTCGTTTTAGGGTTTTGTGTTTTGAGTTCTGATATTGAAGTGTTAAATGGAGGGTCTAGGGTTTGATCCCAGCTTTTAACTTGTTGTTTTTGTGGGTATCAAGTGTGTAGAGACAGCATAGAACAGCTTGGAGTTAAGCATCTCACGCTATATATGTGTTGGAAGTGTTGAATTGGAGCTTGTTGTGCGAGCTGAATAGAAACAGTAGTTAGTAGGTTATCCCGTCTTGATTTGACGATTCTGGAAAGGCTTTACCTTTACTAGCTGAAAGATAGGAGATTGGTTGAGCATTGGTTATAGGTTACTTTAGCCGCTTTAATTGGGATCTTTCTGGAGTTTGATTTATTTTGGGAAAAATTATCTCTTTAGTAGCTGCTACTTGGAGGTTGAAAGTTTTGAATCCCTAGATCGATAGCATTTATGGAATCCCTAAGATTGAGAGCATTTGCTCTTGATGCATGAATCAGGTAGAGAGATTCTGGAGAAACTTTTTTTTTTTTTGAGATAAGAGTATTTAGTGGGTGTAAAGAAAACTACAGGGTGTAAAAAAAAAACAACAGTCTAGGCAACTTTTAAGTTTACTTAAGACAATTTGTATATTTGTTATAGGATCATCATTTTCTTTGTTTCTAATACTCATTTTGTGTGTCTGTGATGGCATGTTGTGTGCCTATGCCATCTGTGTGTGGGATATTGTGTCTTCCACTATACTACTGGTTGAATGAAAGATACATAGAAATAGGGTTGCTGTCCTGATCCTATCAGGATACCTTTTTTAATCTGCGATTTTGATCCAAAATATGTGTAGAATTGTTACAGCTGATTTGTCTTGACATGAATTTTTTGCCTAGTGTCCAATTGGGTATATACATTTATAAGTTGTTCTTCTGGAGGAGAGTAGAAATTGATAGCTGTCTGAATATTGGAAATATCTTCATCTGGAAATGCAAACCAAGAAGAAGGTTTATGGAAGAAATGCTTCTCGAGAGCATGCCAGTCCTAGGGTTTCAAGAGCTCAAAAGAAGGCATCTGAAAATGTACAAGTTACAGAAAAGAAAGTTGCTGAGTTAATAACATCTTCAGCTAGAAAGCAGAAATCTGGTATGCTGTGTACTTCTTTCTACTGATTTATTTTATGGTTCGTTATAAGTTCCTTTCATATGCTAGTTCATTTTCTATGGAAGAAACAAGTCATTTGCAATAGAACTTTTATTGCATTCTCCAATTGTTTTTTTTCCTCCAACAAATTTATTTAATTTTGCCAAAAGGTCCAATTTAACCAGGACATTCTGTCTTTCAATTAAATATCAAATTTTTGGAAAGTTTGCTTGTGTTTTCACCTTTAAATATTTGCAGTTTATGTTTTTGTTAGACTTTTTTGAGTACTTAAATGTTTGCTTTCTATATGAGCTTGAAAGAATGAATATGGGGAATCATACGAAGAAAAAAAAAAAAAGGAGCCTGTAACAAGTTTTAAATTGAACTGGAAGCATCAGTCGTCATTGCAAGTTGCTTATTTGTTTACATTTTTGACCAAAAAAGTGTCATGCTAAGATTACTTAACTTTTGATGCGTATTTTTGCTTTGTGCACACTTGGGGTATTTTATTTATCCTGCATAATTCTTGAGTCAAATACATGAGTGTCAATAAGGACCTTTTACTAAATCTTGAGTATGTATTTTTCATTCTACTTGGTAATATAATTAATTGTTTTATCTCACAATGACTTTCAGTCAGTATTCTCTCAAAGAAAAATAGGGAGGCTGTTCCAGCAACCGATTTGAATACTGGATATTCCTCGGTAAATGATGCAACTGCTCATGATTGCTTGGAATATGATTCATTTAATGGAGCTTCCATGGATCATAAGGTAACTTTCTAACTTTGGCAGTTCTGTCAGTTTTGTGCACAGGTATCATAAAAAATGCTTGATGCAAGTATTGTTGGAAATGTCAAATGTCAGAGAACTATACTATTTGAACTATCAAGACGCTTTTTACTATTTCCTAAATCTTTTCAGGGTTGTAATGAGGAAGATGCTCATTGTGTGATGGAAACAATTTTTTCTCCTGCCTTTCACATATCTAAAGTACCAGGAGGGGCATTTGGCAGTGGAGGTAGGTGATAATATTAGTAGTTGTTAGTATAAGTTCTGTCTCTCTTTGCTTTTTCTCTTGTTGATGTTTATGATACTCCTATGTAGTTGATTTTTCCAACTTTTTTGGGAGTGGAGACCAGAAACTCCATCAGGAAAGTGGGATGGAGTACTCAAGGAGTGATATGCTGGATGGTCAAATTGCCCGAGAAACTTCTGTATCCACTTTTGGAGGAGAGAAGAAATACGGTGAGAACACACTGACTTCAATAAATGTGACATGTCTAGTTAGGTAATATAGAAGTAGACAGTAATAATATATAGGCTTAATTTCTGAACTCTGGTAACTAGATGCTTCCTCTTTTGTTCTAATGCAGATTCAGAAGGAGCCAACCTGTCGTCTGAAGTTTCGGCCATATATCTTGCAATGAAAAACTCAAAGCTGGAATGTGTTGATGAACATGGTCAAGAATCTATGTCAACTGACGTTTGTGTGGATGATGATGAGTATGAAGAAGTTGATGACTTTGATCCTTATTTATTTATAAAGAACTTACCAGACTTGTCATCACTGGTCCCCACCTTTCGGCCTATGCTGCTACCTAAACAGACGCGGAGTTGTCCTCCAACGACTCTTGTTTTGGACTTGGATGGTAAGAAAAATTGAGATATTTATTACATAGGAAATGTGTATGAAAAATGGTTTTCACTTCATTGTTGGTTGTGTTGGGATCAAGTTAGTTGTTTGGGTTATTTTAAACATTTTCTAGATTAGATTGGGTTAATTGAAATTTACAGTTAGCATTGACCTGGGATTTTCAACAGGTTGTTCATGCAACCAGATGAAAATTGGGATAGAATCTTACAGTGAGACTTTTCTGGTCTCGTTTTTATATGCTGAGGCATTTTGTCTCTAGGTTTCGAGCTGGACCTGTAGGCTAACTGATGAAGCAAGAAGTTTCATTTTTGTGGTGTTCTGCTCTTAGGTCTTTGTATTTAGAAAAGTTAATACTTTTTTATATATGTTGTGTTTGAACTGTGCTGATCTTTCTTTAGAGATAGTGCTTAATGAATTGTGTTCTGATGTTAAGTCATGAGTTGGATGGTTGTGACTTTAGTATCTGGTTTTTCTTCAATAGCATGATATCTCCTATCTTTCTGAAAAAGCAAATATTACTGTTATGTTTTCTTCTTTTAAATTGTGATTGCGTCAAATCATTGACATATTGGTCAGTGAGCCAGCTTCTTATTTTCCTTTGATTTAGATAAAGGTTCAGATTGATGTTGAAATCAGCTTGTTGGTATTGAAGAAGTACCACTTTTATGCTGTTAATGTCAAATGACTTGCCTGATATTGGTCATGTCGAAGGCATTAATAAGATTTTATTTTCATTTGGCAGAAACTCTGGTGCATTCTACACTAGAACCTTGTGATAATGTGGACTTCACATTCCCTGTAAATTTTAACCTCCAAGAGCATACAGTCTATGTTCGATGCCGTCCTCACCTCAGAGATTTTTTGGAGAGAGTTGCCTGTCTTTTCGAGATCATTATATTTACTGCTAGTCAAAGTATTTATGCAGAACAGCTTTTAAATGTGCTTGATCCAAAGAGAAAGTTATTTCGCCATCGTGTCTACCGTGAATCCTGTGTTTTTGTGGATGGCAATTACATCAAAGATTTGTCAGTTCTTGGTCGTGATCTAGCACATGTTGTCATAGTTGACAACTCACCACAGGTACTGTTCTGAACACGTTTCTTGAATGCTTTTATGTGAATCCTTTTGCTGTTGTCATCTATTCCTTAAATATGAGAAATTAAATTTATATGTTTAGGTTAGGAATCCTTTACTTTTTTGGTTTTGTAAATAAGTTTTGTAGCTGGAGATTCCAGTTTTGTAGTGTTTAAGTGGGGATCTATTATCTATAAAGTCCAGTCAATTCTTATGGTTCTTGTTGCTTATAATTGAGTGGTTCCCTTGCCTATAATTTTATTTATTTTAATGTAGTCTTTGAACTCTAATCTCCTTAATGAGGTCGGTGGTTTTCTTCGTAGGCATTTGGATTCCAAGTGGAGAATGGAATTCCAATTGAGAGCTGGTTTGATGATCGTTCAGATCAAGAATTGCTTCTACTGCTACCCTTCTTGGAGACCTTGGTTGGGGTTGAAGATGTAAGGCCACTGCTAGCAAGGAAATTCAATCTTAGGGAGAGAGTAGCTGCAGCCGCTTATCCTCCTCTAGATTCAATTATAGGAGATACTTTCGAAAGGTGAGCCTGGATGTGAAACTGGCAACGTCAACTAATGTGGACTTAATTTGTCCTGTATTTTCAGATAATTACTTTGAGTACTTCTCCTTGTTGAGAACTCTTTTCAAGACTTCAGGTTTAAAGTTAAAAAATGTTGTGATTTCAACTGTGGAAGGAGCAAAAATGTGATCAATGTGTAATCATGTATCAACAGTTGAAACCTTTTATAGAAAGATGGCTGCTAAAGTGCTTCATGTATAACTGATTAGGATGGTTCGGAAATGATTTTTTTTTTCTTGATGAAATAATACCTGTATCATGTTTTGAGCTGGAAGGAAAAAAATTGTCCTTGGCGAACTCTCTAATACAAGTAGAAAACTTGAATGCACGGAAGTTGAGTTTTAATATATGGCTACTCTTGCTATAATTGTAACATCGTTATGAAGGAATGCTGCTT
>JANKKB010029583.1:0-26238 GCA_026225775.1 Bursera palmeri | reverse complement strand
TACTTTAAATCTTTTAATTAGGATATCAAACTAAAATATACAATAAGAAAAAAAAATTGTTCTTAGCTCTATTGGTTGGAGTATCTGTTAAGTGGAACGTCTTAAGTTCAAATATCATTAGAAGCAAAATACACATGTTGTGCTCAAGCCCTCCCTCCCTTACTAAATGGAGCACTCCAACCATTTGAAAACATTTTTTTGTTTGTTCTTAAATTATCTATTTTAGCTTGATATCCTGATCAAATGAGTAATGTTACATGGACCACATGGTCCTGTTAGGCTCGTACGAGCTAGCCCATGAGCTCATGCGGTCCAGATGGCAGAATTGATTTTTGATGACTTTTTCAGACATTTCTAGTTTTTTCATCTATTTTTTGGTAATCTTCTACTTTTTCTATGACTTTCTAACCTTTTTTTTTTTTCTTAGTTTTTTTAGCTTTTTCCAGTATCTGGCAATCCTTATTGTTGTTGTTAGAATATGCCTTCATCGTGCCAATTGTAGTTTGTGAGAAAGTGATTTGAAATAGACACAGCGCTCCAACCAATTGAAAACTTTTCTTTCCTTAATTTATGTATTTTAGCTTGATATCCTAATCAAATGAGTAATGTTACATGGACCGCATGGTCTTGTTCAGCTTGTGCGAGTTGGCCCATGAACTCATGAGGTCCGGATGGTAGAACCAATTTCTGGTTTTTTCAGCTAATTTTTCGTTAATTTCCTATTTTCTCAATGACTTCCCGACCTTTTTTTTTTTTTTGTTTTCTCAGTCTTTTAGCTTTTTCCAATTTCTGACATCCCTTATTGTTGTCGTTAGTATATGTCATCACTATACTGATTGTGGTTTGTAAGAGAGTGATTTGAAAGTTAAGAGATAAATAGAGAAGGAAGAAAGGGCCTGGTAAGATATTTTTGCAAAGAGCCCAATAATTTGGACTATTTGTATATTTTCCCAAATTTGTCTATAAATTTCTTTAAAAGATATAAGGGTATAATAGTGATTTCTCAATCAATCTTTCACTTTCCAGCAGGGTTATGGATAAATTATGTGTAATCTTAGGGCTTAATTAGTTATTTGTGATATTTTCCAAATATTACAAATAACTTAATCATCCTGAAGTTTCTAAAGAGATGATTGGTTGTTGATATTGCAACACGACGATTCACTTTACCTAAACCCAAGTGGTATTCTGGTGTCAATCACCACTTACAAATGATAAGGCAAGTGGAAGAGCGCATGTCGACGACATAAGTTTGCATTATCAGTATGTGCATGTCATTGATCAAACAAAAACGGAGAACTACAGTCCTACGTGAAGACACGAAATTAGTGCTCTCAGGGTCGACTTTTCATACCCTTAGCTCAGTGGCTGCTGAGGATAAAACAAATAAATTAAATAATAATAAAAAGACAATCCTTTGAAACTCTTTCAGGATAAAATATATCATAAAAAAAGGGGGTGAAGATTTGTGTGGGGACAAGAGTAGACAACTCTTAACAACGCAATTAAAAAAAAAAAAAAAGCCTCTTTAGTTCAGTGCGGGCAATTGCTCTATGTGGCTCTGCCACTGCCTTAGTTGATCCCCTCCTTTTCTTTACAACGATTTTGTAAGCACTCTTCAATCTAATGTAATATATCAAATAGAGTTGCCAGATGCAGATCAAAGCAAAAAAGATCCCCCTATTTGTATAGTGCAAAAGTATCATAGTTGAATGATTGATTTATAATTACAATTTGGTGATAAAACGTTGCTCACAAAAGTTGGGTGGTCATCCATACAGTATCATGCTCTATACTTCGTCCAACAAATGTATCAACTTTCCAAATTTGTAAGCTAACTCAATATGCTTTGAACGTGATTACCCAGCAACTTATACCAACGACTAAGATAGTGGTTTATACAATTTCTTCACTCAGAAACTTAGATCATTGAACAAGCGTATTTAATCGGTTTACTGATTAGTAAAGATTTGATACATATTTTTCTCTTAATTGTTAATGATTTTGCTATTTTTTTGTATTAGATTTTAAGAGTTTAGAGTGTTTGTTAATATCTTGTTTTATATTGTAGGACATAAGAAAAACAGAGAAAAAACTGAAGGAAAAGATGCAAAATGACTAAAGAGGCAGTAAGATGGGGTTGTAGCTCCAAATCTTTCAATGTTGTGGCGCCATAGGTTGTAATTGTGCAGAAGACAGAGACTTGGAGTTGCAGTGCTAGGGAACTTGAGGCTGTAGTGCTAGCATGACAACTTGAATTTTTCTTATTCCGTGTTTTACTAAACTGCACCAAGAAGCGGGGGTATAAAAAGGAAAAGAAGAAGAACGTGAAAAAGAGGAGAACCAGAGGCAGAGAACGGCTGAAGATTACCATTCTTGGCTTGAGAAAAGATCCAAGGAAGCCATTCTCCAGGGGTTTAGTTAGCTTTTCGTTTATATTTAAGATGTTTTCATTGTTAGATTTAGTTTTTCCTGTTATTATGAGTAGCTAAATCCTGGGTTAGGGCTAGATTGAAACTCTAATCATGAATCTTTGATTATTTTGTTGATTGAAGGATTATTTGATTCAATTGAATGATTATTATTAAATCTTAGTTTTAATTTGCTGGTGTTGTTGATGATTGTATTGTTTGGCCAATATTATTTGATTCAATATATAAGATCTGATATGTGGATGTGCGAATGACCAATTTCATGTCTCCAGAATTAACAAAAAGAATATTTATAGTCTTGGAGATTTAATATCTTGAATACATAACATAGACACCATATTTAGAGTTCATGAGTTAACTGATTCCTTGTTTTATGCGGTTATTCTTGAGCAATCTAGTAGGTACCAGCTAAATTCAAGGTTAATGAATTAGATTGGACTATTGCACAAATTTTTAATTTAGACTTTAGAGAATCATATAATGCCAGATTGTGGACCAAGCATCTGACATTGATTTCTTAGATATTTAGAATCAATATTAATCTGGAATTTCAACTTATTAAAAAAGGATAGTGGTTAGTGGTGGAGATAACATTCTTTCTCATTGATTTATTGTTTAAAGTTATATTATATTATTATTTTCTAAGTTAGTTAAGTGAATTATCTATGTTAAGGTAGTATTTTAAAAACATTCTCTATGGGATCGCCCATATACTTATCAGTGTGCTATCTTTACAATTTGTGCACTTACGAGTTAGGTTTTTAATTAATTGTGTTTAATTTAGTGACAACTAAAAAAACTCACAACATTTACCATTCAATATCCACCAACACAAGACAGGATTTGGAATGAAGCCCGCTTCAAGCAACAATGATAGCCAAATCAAGAGATGATCAGAATGAATGCACATGCATATTTGATGGTTGCCAGTAAAACATAGTCTATGACACTGAGATGCATACACAATTCCTGAATTCCCATGTAACCTTAATCAGAATAAAGACTAGACAAACATCAGATATTTGGTTATTCAACAAATATAAGTGCATACAAAATAACTCACCTAAATTCTGAGAGTGAATTAGCAATTCAAGTATCAACAGCAACTAAATCACTGCCTCCACTGCTCAGTTCTGCACCTACCACTGACACTCCTGTGTTCAACTTGCTTGAAACATCGTTTGACTTCAAACACAGAGAGAGAGATCTCGAAGCATTGAGGAATCTATACCAAGTTAAGGAACTCAATAGACATGAAATTGCGGCCACGGGCCAGCTTCAGATATTAGATAAATCTTTCTTAAAAAAAAATTTAATCTTCCTTTCCTTTTTCCATTTTCTTGGGCATGGTTCTCAACAAACAACATCCAACACTCACGAGAGACCTAAGATTACTGGAATTTAAGTGGATATGTTACCTCGATTAATTTTATATTCGAAATATTTCAAAAACACCTCTGTCATTAAAAGAGCTGACTTGAGTCATAATATTCTCTATTGCAAAGTAGACAACAGAAAAACATTTAAATGATATTATTGAAATCATATTTACAGGAATTCTTACAATGATATAGCTCCCACAATGTTCTCTAGATTATAATCCACTGCCACTGCAACTGGTAAATCAAACTTTGCTGCTTCTGCTAGAATAAAATAGTTACTACACTAGAGAATGACTTGGGTGACACTCCATCCACTAATAATTCCAATACAGATATCCAGACACAAACCTTCATCAGCATCAAAGTATTTTTGTTCAACATTTTGAGCTGCAGATGTATAATGGTAAACAGAACTTCCTAACACTTTACTCCAGTAGAATAGCCCAGATCTCATATCAAAGGCAATGGTAACCATCATCAACACCAAATTGATGCGGTTCAAATATGAGCTTAATAACTGAACCACTGCTTGTAAAAGTTACCCGAACTAAAGACATATTGTGACAACATGTCGCATATTGTGCAAATACGACAGTCACTATGCTGATTCTCTAGTTAATGCACAAAAGTAGTGTATTAAATGAAAAAAATAGTCAGAATAGTTTCAACCAATGAAAGCAGCCTCTAAAAGCAGGGATGAAAAATTATTTCTAGTTATGGTCCCCTTTGCATCTCTAGAGCTAGGACTCAACTTATGCCTACAGAGGACAGGATGGTATGGGAATAAATCTGGGTATGCACATTAACAAACTTTGTTCTGTCTTGTCTACACAAGCAAGGCTCACATCTTACTACCACAAGCAATCCTCACATCTTTAATCAGGGAGTCCTGGATGTCAATTCCAGCTGCTTTCATCTGATACAGAAACTTAATGGCTTCAACATAAAAACTATTATGTACATAACCTGTGAGCATGGCATTCCAAGATGCAATGCTTTTGTTACTACCGCTCATTTTAAACACCATTTTGGCATCTCTTAGTAACCCACATTTTCCATACATGTAAACCAATCCACAGTGCACATAGATATCTGATTCCAGCCCAATCTTGATAGCATTAGCATGCACTTGTTGGCCACATGTGCCATCATCATCCATCCTGGCACATGTCTTGAGAACACTAGAGAAGGTAAATCTATTCTTCCTAATTCCTTCCCGGGCCATTTCTTTAAAATTAACTAAAACATCATGGAAACGTCCTTCTCTACAGTCATTAACGATCTTAGCCGTCCAAACAACAGTATTATGACGCGTAAGTTGATTAAAGACAAAGCTGGCATCCTCTAAGTGTCTAAATTTGCCATAAAAGTTAATCAAGGAGCCGGCGAAGGAAATATTGTTACCACAACCTAACTTCAATAACAAGCCATGCACTTGTTTTCCTAATCCCATATCCATGGTTTGCACACATGCCTTGAGAATGCACACTACGATCCAGGCCGGGAATAGCAGCAAGATATGAGTGGATTTAGGTTGGAGTTGTTGTTGGTTCATCATGTGGGCAAAGAGAGTTATGGACTCCTGGTAATCGGCAAAGTGGATGTAGGCGACAATCATGATGGCCCAAGAGTAGTAGTCCTTGGAAGTCATTTGATCGAACAGTTGGCGGGCAGTGCAGAACTGACCGCAGGAGACGTGCATCAGAAGGAGACGGTTGAGCAAGAGCAAGTTGGGTCTGAGGAATGTGTTTGTCCTGGAGATATAAGCATTTAATTGAAGTGCGCCGGCGGAGTCTTTTTTGATGGTGCATTCTCTGACGAGAGAAGTAAAAATATCAGGAGGTATGGGAAGGGAGAGGCCGTCCAGTACGCGTAAAATGTCTGTGGTTGCGTTATTGAATTTGATTTTGGTTTTATTACTCAACTTCTTTTCCCATGTTTGTTCAGTAGGTATCTTTAGGTTGGGCCGACGAAGGGGAAGTTTAAGGGAAGAGCTGAGGCTGGAACTGGAAGACGCAGGAGCTCCCCATAAGTCCAATGCTTTTGGGCAGGAATGAGAATGAGGCGATAATAGCAATTCCATGTTCGTTTGACTTTGGCAGAGGCAAAAGAACACTTAGTCCCTTCTTATAGGCTAGTTGTACTTATTGCGTCATTTCATTACTCTCACATGCTCTATCGCCTATAAACTCTTTTTAATATCTATTCAGAATAATGAATTTATTTAATAAAATAGTTCACAATATATGATTTAACATGTAAAATTTAGAATCTATAATACTCGTTTTGTTCTAATAGTCCCTTCAATACAGATTCACATTCAGACAGCCACGCCATTACATAACGAGATAAACAATCAAAACCAATCCAGTATGCCCAAGCTATTTTCTGGATAACTCACCAAACAATTCAAGGGCACACTGGTCACACTGCCACATAACTAGCCAAAAAAATTCTCCAAAATGCATCAATTTCGCGAAATATAACTACTTCAAACTGTAGAATACTTGAGGATTTCATCGGGAATGATCTTAATGGACAACATCTGCAGGAAAAAAAAAAGGGGGATCCATCAGTCTTCACACAATCTCCAAGCAGCAGTTCGTTAACTTTTTGTCTAATTCGTTACAGCTGAGTGCTGACAAAATAACTGCTCACCATATGTTGGCTAAACACAATATCTCATCACACAGGCTAAAAACTCTGCTCATTCATCTTCACTGTCTTTAACAGCCTCCACTTCATTTGGAGCAGATGTATCAGCATGTATATCATCTCTTAAGCTGTTGATGGATGCACCACATCCAATCACTGGCAATGTTGGATCACAGGGCAATTTGTAACGAATTGATTGCAAAAAGTTGAAGTATGCATATTTGATATCATACTGCATGTCATACCCTGCCACACATGCATTAGTTTATGTCATACATAATTTTAACCTAACATACATATAGAAAAGAGTTTTAGCCTTACAATAGTTTATGGCAATAGTGTATCCGTTGTCATCTGGACTCTGTCTAACATGATGAAACCACATACTCGGCCTGCATTAACTCCAGAATTATGATCTGCTTTCCAAAACAATTAATATAGCCCAGCTGTTTTCCTACTCTACTCAAGCTTCTAAACCTATACCTTTTTCCCCAATTCTACCATTTGTTAGAATCAAATGTATATGGTAACCACTCTGAGACTAAGAATGTCTAACTTTCATTCCAACTTTAGTTTTGTGTTGCAAAATTTTTAAATTACGTAATTGGGAATGTCATTTTCTTGAATTCACCTGTTTATATACACAGCATGATAATGAACTTGTGTGAAGTCCTGTAGCATTACAGGGCCTAAGGTCAAATGCAGATCTGAAGGGAACAATGAACTTTTGTGCACCAGATGATTTGAACAAAATTTAGACAATTTTCCATTTCAATAGATATACAAAATATGAATAATATCTGTAGTTAGATTTTTGAGTGATGAACAAATATACAACATCGTAAAGAAAAACTCATCAAACTTATTTGATCAGAAGTCTGCAAAACTTAGCACTTAAAGCAACCAAATTACAAAGTCAAGTTCCAAAGTCGCAGTATTTATTATCTGTCCACATCTTCACACACTGACAAATCCAACCTAAACTTTTGTTCATTACGTTTGGAACTAGAGAAATTCTGTTTGCCTTGACGGTAATGAACTAGGGGTGAACTCAAGAAGTTACCTTAGCATTCCTACTTTTATTGTTTAATTATCCAGAAATCCATCAGCATCTGAACTGCATTTGAAACTAATGAACACTATCATAATATAACAAATGTGTGTTTCCAAAGGATTTGAACTTCTAATCTCTTCGGTGGAAACCAAAGTTCATACAAAATCTTGACATACCCCTCAGGATTTACCTCTAAGATGGAATTATGAAGAAAAATATAAACCAAATAAAAAAAGCTCAACAGATGAACTCTCTGAATAGTTAGTTACTCTATCAAAACATGTGTAACATATCAAACTTCATAAAATATTTTGAATTCTGTTCCTCAAAATGCTGCAAACATGATAAAATAAATATTAGCATCACCCTAAAACATTCAGAATACCCTTTTGGGGTTAAAACTTGGTGTCATCTTAATGTAATCGCAATCACAATTTCATATGACTTGGATCGAAAATTTCTTTTTCTTTGTAAAAGTTCTCTCAGTTACCACTTTGTGCCTATTTTTGAAAATAACTAAGACTTTACAGCAAACCTTTAAGACAGAATTGAAGAGAAGTTGAAATTATACATAAATGAACAACTAGGAAAAGAAAAGAAACTTACAAGTAAAGAATCTCTCCGGCATTGACAGTGCACTCAAATGGCTTGGGCCCGTTAAAAAACAAGGGAAATTTAATCCTTTCATTTTCTCTAGTCTCCGGAGATGGATACGGATTCACACTACACCAAGGAACAAATCTTGCCGGCCTCTCAAGTTCCAATGTAAACTTTCCCGTATCCTAAAATGCAATAGAAACCATGATTCCACAATAAACAACTAGAAATGAAAAAAGAAAAGTGGTATAATTTGCAGTGTAAAAAGAAAGAAAATAAAATGCTTTTTACTTTAGAATAGGAGTAATTGGCAGCAGGATATTGGCGAATGTACATACGGTGGACGTCAGCGGGAGGAAGCAGAAGAAACTGCTTTTGACCAGACACAACGACATACAGATTCTCATAATGGTCTTTATGAAAAGAAGTCTCTGACAAATGATTCCCAATCCAAAGATTCACAGCCTCAGGATAACATCCAAGTGCTTCAGTAGCCCAAGGAATGTGTTCGTCACAGTCAGATGCCAGAACAGAGTATTCAGAGCGCAAGCAGTCGTTCTGCTGTTGTAAGTAAGCCACAAGTTTAGAGTGGCTTGAATTTGATACGAGTTGAAGTGCTTGATCAAGAGGCGTGCGCTCCACGTGTGCAGAAGCAAAACATAAGGAATCCAACGATGGGTGATGGACGAGTGAATCGGCACGGCCATTGGGCGTAAGGTGGAGGGAGACGAGAGAGGAAGAAAGGGTTTTGGAGAGATAAGAAAGTTGAGGCCAAAGGGAAAGAGCTGGCCAATGGAGGTTGCCTTTGTTGACAATAAAGGGTTTGTTTTGGGAGACATAATCTCTTAGGAATTGAAGCGCTGTTGGTGGAGACTCGAGGCGTTCTACTGTTGAGTTGTTTCCTAGGCTTAGCTCCCTCACTTCCTCCCATAATTTCTTTACCTCTACCTCTACCTCTACCTTTTTCATTCTCTATTCAGATGCTTTGCTTTCGATTGAACTGACTGCTTAAATGTAAATTTCCACAAAAGTGATCTTACATAACGTACAAGGCTTCTATGAATTTATAAGTTCAACAATCTTATTCTTCCTTCAGATCACACCTGTCTCTGGGATCTTTGTTCTAAACATGTATCAGTCCGGTTTCAATAGCTTCCTTTGCACATTCACTTTAGCAAACTTTCGCTTTAAATTCTAACAAAATTCACATTCTTAATTCAAGCAAATTCGAATTATCATAGAGACTTCTTAGTAGATAAGCATACCAATAATTAAACTCAAAACTTAACTGCAAAAAAATAAAAATAAAAAAATTCAAAATCTCAGAAGCACAAGCGCAGGTCCAAGTGCGAAGGAAAGGGCAATTTAAACCCTCTACTGCCATTGGCACTTTTAAAAAAAATCAATGGGTATTAATATTGCCAATAATAGAGTAATCAAGGGTTTAAAATCTAGGTCAGAGGTCAGATCATCCACTAATAACGGGTGAATGAAGGTTATGAGCATTTTCTGCCTATGAAAACATTTATAGAAATGACTCGTTTAAAGAAGACAGTCAAAATGCCAATGAGTTCCACCATAATCCCCAGGGAATGTTCTTTTCAATTGCCAGCTTATGGGATCCCCATGCAATTGATTGCACAAGAAATAACAAAATTTATGACATATTATGCTATCAGCTCGCATTTGAAGACTCCACGTAACCAGGACGAATCCTATTAGGCAAAGGCCTTGCAATAAGTCCATCAGTGACCCAACCCACTGTTGCACTGTCACTTTTAACATGGTTGAATTCCCTCTGCACATACTCTAGAGATATTTGTAGCCTTCCACCTGGTCTGCAGTCAGTAGAGGCATTTCTTGCTACAATTCCCGCATTTCTCTCCAACCAGTACAGGTAGTTGACATGGAACAAAGACTTCAGCATGTCTTGGGGTAAAGAACTTTCTTTAAGCACGACCTGATCAAAGCCAGTAAAGCTTTTAGTCTATTGGTCTGCGACCTTTTATCATTATTTCATGTCCCCATAAAAAGGGGAAATAAAGAAAAATTACCACCTCCTATTAATTCATTCTTCCAAATTAAGGGTAATAAAATGCCATTCATTCTTTGATTTTCATTGGTTTAAATTCTATTTTTTTTCCTCATTCAGACAATATAAAACAAACCAGAAGAACTTAAAAAGCAAACATAGTTATGTAAAAAGTCTGGGCATTTTGGGTATTACTTCAAGCTGAAGGTACAATACAGTTTCTACATTAATGTTAACTGTAGTTAACGGAATCCATTAATAAGAATAGTTTTTGACGAATTTCTGAAACATTGCAGGACCTTTTATTAAGAATAGCAAACTGCATTTGCATATGATAATTTCACAATTTGCAGGGACAATTGGTGAAATTTACCCTGTAAAATAAAGTGAAAGCTAAGTGATAAAAGTACAACGACAATAAAGAGTGAAAGTTAATAAGAATAGTTATTGTTTTCATACTTTTTGTCACTTGCTTTTCATTTATTTTATAATGCTCAGATTAACTTTCCCTAATTTTATACATTTTAGTCATGCTGATTTTGTTAAATACGGACTGGACACTTTTCTCATAAATCCCATAGAACTCCCTTGCAAATTGAGATGCTAAAATTCTACGCAGCCACTAATAGTTTTAAAAATGCCACAACCTCCCTTGCCATCAGCATATTCTGTTAAATTTTGGCCAAATGGATTGGTCATTTACAAAGAAATTGACTGACAGGAAGGGAGATTTATGAGATTTTTAAAACCATAGATGCCGTGTGAGATTTTTACAACCCTTACTGGAAGCCTATAGGGTTTACCCATGATTAATTATCATAATTGAGAAACTTATGCAAGCACACCAATCATCTGGACAGATGAAATTTTAGACCCTTTAAAGCATTCAGGTTTTCTGAGCTCTAATGGCAAGGACTAACTATTAGATCCAATGACTGAGATGGGGATTAATTGGTCATCATCTAATCTACAGTAACATGCACAAAAATTCATAATAGTAAGACCAAAAAAAAGAGGTCACAAGAGCCAAGGAGGTGATTTACTTACACAAAATTTTCCCCCATGCTCAGTCAAAATGTAGCCTTCATTTTCATATAATTTGAATAGCGCAAGGACATCCTCCCTGTTCTTTACAATATTACTGAGATTTGAACCAAGCTGTAGCCGTTGATCAATTTCAGCAGCAGCATCCTTTGCTTCCGCAGATAAAACAGCTGATTGTGACTGAAATTGGAAATCCACTAATAACAATCAGATTAAACATAATACACCTATCTTCCCATCTAAGTTAGCCTAATAATCTGCCTCACTTCTCAAAGTCATAATTTTCTGAAAATCACAATTCCAGTTCCTAATTGCTGACAAGTGTAATGGTACCTATTTAGACAGTTAAAATAAACAGCCTAACTTCCAGTGCAGTGCTAAGATAAATATTTGAGATGAATGCGTTCAATCATCTATCACACCTTGAGACAAATTCCCAGTGCCAGGTTCCCACCTACCATTAACTGATAGGCAAGAATTAAAGAATTTGAGTCATAAATGTACAGTGGTACTGATGTACAAATATAATCTAGGAGTAATGCAACATAAATTATATATATACTTATATACAAACTCATGTTTTGTACTCTTTCCTTGTCGCATTAGTAACCCTCATGTATTTATTTTACCATTTTATTTTCACTTTTCTATTGACCTGTCACATCTGTTTATATAAAACATTTGTATTGTAGAATTATTCATTCTAGAATAACATATAGCTAAAGGTAAGGACCTCAAGGTGGGTGTATAATTATTGCAAAGAAATATTAGCCAAGCAGCAGTGACAGCAATGATATTCCGCCAGAGAATTATATTTCAATGGCATCAAAAATAGAACTACTAACGCAAGCTATATATGTATTTATGGTAATTAGGTCTGTTATGGATTATGATACTGCTTGATAGGTATTTTAGAAATTTTTAGAATATTATTCAAATGCATCAACACCATTATTTAAAGAGATTTCCACATATGATTCATTTTCCATTTGCTAAAATAATGACAACTATTCTCAATTGAAGGTCATAAAATTGAAAATCCATCAATACCAGATTGTCCATCACTTTTTGAAAAGAGACAACTCAGCATCCTCCAACACCCATGGTAAATAGCAGGTCTGGGGATGGAGTCTCCCGGTTAGGAACAGGCCAGAGATGCAGTCTCCAGCCAGGGCAAGCGCTGTGGACCCACGACCTCCCAACTTGGCCAGGATTTTGCTGATCCTATTCTTAAATGTGCACTTATTTCATTCTCTCTCCCCTCTTTCCTACTCCTCAGAATTGCTATGCACTACTCAGCATCATGATTGCTAAGAACAAATGTTGACGAAGTTTTTGAATTTCTATTTCTTTCAATACCAGTCAAATAAACTTACGAAATTAAAAAAACTACAACTTGGTCATATTTAAAAAAGAAAAACGAAATGTGAGAACTTCACCTAAAAACTAAGGTCATTTGAAATGCAGTATCAGGTGTCAACTGGCTCAATAATGTTGCATTTGTCCATTGCATAGAAACGTGTTAATCAAATGAATTGTCAAATTTTGTTGCATATTTTTAGACAAATAGGTAACTTACTTTGCTTGCAGACTTTATATTTAGAAAGTGTAAAGCTGGGAAAAGTGGTTCCTCATCATTGACCTCTCTGACAGGAGGAGCTTGGCCGCTAAGGAGATATTCACTGAAAACCAAACCTGTTGAAACGGTATTGTAATTATGAACAAAAAACTCCATAATATTACGATGACGATGACGACAGTTGTAATAGTTTATGGGTTTTCTGTTATATAAGCACTTCTTCACAATGGCAGAGAGTCCAATTATCACACTGGTTTTTAGCATAATTTTTGGGCAGGTTTATGCACAGGTTATGGAACCATGGCCCACTAAACTTTCTCACCAATCCATTCCAGTCAGCATGGAGGTTCTAGCTTTTCAATTATTCTTCAAGCAGCTATACATGAACTGCATAAGTCTACTAGTGTTGCACTATAGCAAACCACAAACTATGTAGGGGCCTAAACTATCCAAGGCTCAATGATACAAGTATTTTGTGTTGTACAAACTAATTCATTTAAAAATACAAGAGAAGTAAAAATATCAACAGCAACACTTCTGTTTAAAGAAAAAGAGAGGAGAGAATGAAGAAAAATGAAAGAGGAAAGATATTACTTGCACGATACGGATTTAAAGTCCTTAGTTCAATGGACTGATACGACTTCAGATTACAGAACATGTGAATCCATGTCACAACACCGAAGGAAGCAAGAGCAAGAGGTGTAGAGGAGCCTATCTGGTTAGCCAACGCGATACCAATCATGATACCAATAGATTTACTAACCATGCCTTGAGCTTCACCCTTAGCAATTACCTAAAATAAATAAATCCTTTCAGAAAAAATATAGTGCTAGACCAGGTAATTTAACACATGCTAGGATTACAAAAATCATCATGTTTCCATGTTATGTTAAATTCCATTCCCACTAACTGATGAGACTTCCATGCTTCCTTGAGATAAATTTAGAATTTAACAGATAAATACTAAGAGGAACTACAATACTACATTTCACCTCAGCAAAATTCCTTTGAGCTGCAAAACCAGCATAGAAGCAGCTTCTTGTTGCAGCCTGTGAATTGATGAATGTAAAATTTCAGTAACTTTATATTACATATGGGGATAATGTTAGAGAAAACGGATGGGGTTCATGAAATTGAGTCACAGAACTTGTACAGAAAAGCAGACAAAAATGCCATGCAACTATAGAGATAATAAAAACTAAATTAAGTTAATCATAAGCATGTCAAAACTACTTACCAAAAGCCGGGTGAATAAGTTAACTGAGAAATAAAAGAAAAAAATCTAAGATTGATCCATCATTGTCAAATGAAGCTTGTTTTAATTTGTTTTAGCAAACATATCCCCGTTTTTCCATCTAAAAAATATCAAGGCACAGGAGTTGAAGTGATATCATCTAGAATGGTAAATGACAAGAACCAACGAAGTATAAGCCTAAACCACCTATTTAATTGAAGTACAATAAATGAGCTCATTATAAACTATTTTTCAATTTTAACTAGCGACATTATGATATGAGATGTATGGAAAATTGTCCTTTGCACATAAAGATTTTCAACATTTTAAATACAATTAGGATTTTTAGCCTGTCAGTATGGGGAAAAAGCATTACCTGAATCAGTGCCGCTGCAGAGCGTCCGGCTCCAGCAGCAGCACCAATGATGACGAAAAGATGAGGAAAGGCAGGAGTTAGCATCTCTAATCCGAATGCAGCATTTTCCAAAAGATCAGCAAACAATCTCCATCCTTTGGGATTAACATCGAAATGCCTTCCAAATTTGGATAACATAATTTTGCTAAGATACCCAATTCCATCTTTAAGTACCCAATTAATGGCAGCTGCCGTTGGAATAGCCCCTCTACCCAATCCAACAGCATAAAGCAACGCCTAAATCACACAATTAACAAAATAAGAAGTGATTGTGGAGTTCTTAAACAGTGTTTTGAAAAGGGTTCCTTACCTGAGTGGCAAGAACACCACTAATTTGGCTGGCAACGCCCTGTACCCCTCGCCAAAGAGAGTAGTCCAGGTAATCGCTAGTAACACTGGCAGGAAAACCTTCAGGGAGCATCAGTCGCATAAAGAGGTCTCTGCACTGAAACCATAAAGTGCGAAAAGATAACAAAGATGATAATGAAGGTGCAGTTGCAGTTGCAGTTGCAGTTGTAACAACAAATGCATCTTTTGAAAAATCAGGAATGAGCCTGGTCCACTTGCTTCCCCTGACTTCCCAAACGGCGTGGTCGTTGTCGTCTTGAGAATAAGGGGTGGTTCTTGCGAGTGCTGCGGCGAATTGGAAGTGACAAAAACAACATAAGATGGAGGATAAGAAGAGGAGAAGGGAATAAAAAGACCCTGAAGAAGAATCATCCTCCTCGTGCCACCACCAAGAGTCAAATGGATTGCCATTATTATTGTTGTTGTTGTTGTTGTTGTTCCAACCACCGTGGTTGTGGTTATGGTTGTTGTTGTCGTTGGGCAAGAGTAGAGGAAAATGAAAATTTTCCAATGTTTTAGTATCAATAACTTGTTTGGAATGAAGTTGAAGTAGAGAAGGAGATACGTCTGTTGAGGTGAAGGTGAAGGAGGTTCTGTTAGTGCATGATGTAGTTGGATTGTTGGAAACCCAAGTTCCGCAAAGATACAAGGGCCTGCAAGCGCAACCCATACCCATACTTCACCATGCTATGTTACCATAGTCTCTCGGCTGCTTAAGAAGCTCGTAAAAGGGAAAAATATAAATAACCAAAATATGGGGGTTATGAAAATAACTAACTAGTTCTATAATCACATGTTGTTGGACTCTTCAACATGGTCTGGACACAATTCCTTTTGTGGGTTGTGGCCAATAGCCTTATGGGCTTTGAAGACCTTTTTGTAAGAATCATTTATATTTTGCGTTTGTTTGCCTTGGACCTCTAGTTGGATGCATTTGAACTTTTATGGGCTTTGAGAATTTGTGTCCAACATATACTAAGAGTCGTGCTCCTTGAGCCACGCTATTAAGCCAAAACAACACCCATTCCCTTTCTTCATCAATTAATACAATTTACATTTTAAACGATACCATCATCAATTTTTCAACTCAAGTAGGCATAAAATGATTTTATAGTGAAAATTTTCTTTGGTGTTTTAGCAAAACAGAACCAAAGAAAGTAGGGAGAGGAGTTAAATTGGACTCGATGCATATTACATCTAATCGTTTCACCTTCGCCGGTGGAGATCAAATACAAAATGGCACTGTTTAGTTTAGACTGGTTGAGAGATAAAGTCAAATATATCTTCATAATACAATTAAACACCCCTTGTTTACATGCGTTATTCACTATAAAAGCAAACTGTAAACTGATAAATTGTTGTAAGCCCGTAAAAAAAATAATTTTTTTAATAAAACGCTCAATTTTAGAAGATAAAGGAAGAGAACTTATGACACTTATTTTCCTAAGAATTTTTTTTTTGTCTAACAAAAAAATTAGTAAAACATTATTTCCTCTTTAAATAATATTTCAATCAGGTTGTAATCATTCATTCACGGGCAAAAAGGGTTTTTTATAATATGAGAAATAAGAACGATTAACCCCACACAAAGTTTGTGAATTAATCCCACAGACGGTGAAAGAATCGTTCTATACTCTAGAACGTAGATTATTATGCGCCGTAAGGGAGGGAGATGGGGGCGTAAATAATTCTCACTTTTGGCATGGTGGGTTGTAAGAAGAATGCTTGAATTTAACATAAAAAAATAAAGCTTCACTAGTTCAACACTCACGTCTCTTATAAGAGCTATATTATCTATATATAAACATGTCTATTCACAATTTATTTTGAAAATTTCTCTAACAAGTAATAAGTTTAAACTTATTTTTTGAAAATCAACTGAAAAAAGGATTGTCCTCGTTTGTCAAGAAAGTGGAGTACCGTGACGTGTGACAATGTCTGTGTAGTTATAGCTTGCACTTGTTCATGGAAGACATGAGATCGAGTCCAAGCCGTCTATCCTTGTTAGTTGCAATAATTTCGGGAATTTATGTAAGGAACTTAACTATGACTTTGGTACTTTAGCATATTTTCGGCTTGATAGGATATGATTGATCTCGGGGTTGAGGTGGAACATCAGGAATTCAGTTAGAAGTCACAAAGCCACAACTTTTATCCATGATTCCATGTAAATTACAGAGAGAGAACATGTTATATACAAAGGAAGTCAAGGAACTGTCAGTCGGCCGGCGTGTCCCAAAGACTTCCATGATGATTCAAGCCGCAACAAATGCAATTTCTCAACAAATGGTTCTAGGACTTCTGCTTCTTCTTCTGGAGCAAAGGCCATGCATATGCTAAGCTCTTGCAATGCCTCTCCGAACTCCCTGTTATTAACCATCCAAAGAATACATTTCAATCAGCCTGATGAACTTAAACCCCGACAGCAAATGTAAGAACTTACTAAATTCCAACCTATTATAATATAGCATCATGCCATGGTCTCTCCTCAAAGCCCAATTATGCGGCTGCAGAATCAACAATCTTTCTGAAGCCGTGATAGCAAGCCTGCAAAAGAGTGTGATGTTAATATGGTAAACATAAAATAGCTTCTTTATTAAGTACATAAATTTGACATAATTAATTGCCACAGCAAAAATCTAGTGAAATAGTTATTTGACAAACAAATCAAAGCATGTTCACCATCTCATGTTAACAAGGCCAAAAATGCAGTACCTGTACTCCACATTGTGTCAAGAAATATTGGCAGAGCAAAATGTAGCTCAGCCTTCTAACTTCCAAAGAACATGCATAGTTCAAATGCAGCAGAAAATAGAATATCTATAGAAAAAAGAATTTGTCTTCAATTGGCAAGATTTCACGTGGTCTTGCTATACTATTTCGGAAAAATTACACACCCCATGATATAGTTGATTGATTGCAGCATTGCAATGATAACTCATCTTTGTTTAATCTATGGGTTGCCAATAAAATTTTTCAATCACCCATTTAAAACTAGCAGCAAAAGTACTCAGAATAACCTACGACAAATAGAAATTCTCCTGTAGAAACAAACATTCGTGGTTGAGCAAAAGAAAGGAATATAAATAAATAAATTTCATATCAAAGTATAAGCTCTATGTATAAAGGCGAATTACAGGCAAGACATTAATGAGAGCCGCCAACAGTGACAGGTCAGCAAATTTTGAGGTACCTTCCCTCCCATTTATTCAACAGTCCACAAGAATTTATGCTTCTTTACTGTAGAGTTTACAAATTGAAGCTATCTTCAGTATTGCTATTCCTTATATCCAATCTATACGAAAAATTCTGTGATAATGGAATGTACTGATACCCGGTGTTTAAATAACCTTAGATAACTGATAGGAATGGACAGTCTAGAAAATCTGTTACAAAGGTGTATGTGTGAAGGCACAAGAAGGTAGGAGAACTTTAGGGGGTGAGGTGAGTGATATTACGTGTCAAGTATTGGTTGGCTGTTTGGAGAATTGGTTATAGAGTTTGTTACAAAGTCTTTAATAAAAGGAGGTTAATGATAGGATATGAATGCGAATGTTTTCTGAATTGTATTGGAGGTTGTATGGGAGCAATGAAGGACTGTTTACAACAAATCCAGGACTGGATTAAGAAGAAAGATGAGGCCGAGACTGTGGGGTCTCGAAAGGATAAAGGAAAACATCGGGATGGTGAAAGAGGAGAGTCTGAAGGAAGATTGGAGTCGGGAATCCATAGGAGAGAGTTAAAGTTGGAACTGCCGGTGTTCACTGGGGAAGACCCTATTAGGTGGATTAATCGTGCCTAAAGGTACTTCCGAGTTAATCAGATTGAAGATTATGACCATGTTTCTTCCGTGTTAGTATGTTTGGAAAGAAAGGCTTTACACTGGTTTCACTGGACAGAGTAGAGGACGACATTCCTTACCTAGATGGATTTCAAGAAGCACTTCTGGAGCGTTTTCAGTCGTCAAGCTCGATTGGTACTTACGAAGCTTTGATGGCACTGAAGCAAGAAGGATCGGTCGCTGATTATTGGGAGAGTTTTGAACGATTGTCTGCCTCACTCAGACGATCGGATGAGGAAGTGTTAACAGGAGTCTTCATCAATGGGTTGCGAGAGGATATCAAGGTAGAGGTTTGAGTCCTTCAACCCGTAACTCTTCCAGCAATTATAACTTTGGCTCAAAGAATTGAAGAAAAAAATTGGGCTCTCGATCGTTTTGTGGAAGAAAAAAATAAGAAAGGGTCAACGGGTTCCAGCTTATACAACCCAACCCAAAGATGACCCAACTCTTACCTTGTCTTCCATTATTCAAAGCTTATAACTTAATCCATGCAGTAAGCCTGGGTATTCTTTTCGAGAGGGGTGTTTGTTTTTTAAGGGACGTTTGGTACTTCCCAAATCTTCTCCTCGTCTCCCTACCCTTCTCCACGAATTTCACTCCTCTCCGCTTGGTGGTCATTCGGGTTTTTACCGAACTTATAAGCGGATTGCTTCTATTTTCTTTTGGGAAGGCCTTAGGAAAGATATCCAGAAATTTGTCCAGCTATGTGACACCTGCCAACCCAGAAATATGCTGCTATGAAACCTGCTTGCTTGCTGCAGCCCTTTCCCGTACCACAACACGCCTAGGTGGATATTTCCATGGATTTTATTGGCGGGTTGCCTCGCGCTTGTGGGGTTGATACCATCCTGATTGTCGTTGACCGTTTCACTAAGTTTGCTCATTTCTTGACTCTCAGCCATCCTTACACTGCCAAGGAAGTGTCCGCATCATTTGTCCAAGAAATTGTTCGTTTACATGGCTTTCCTTAATCGATTATTATAGATCATGACCGGGTGTTTATGAGTCTTTTTTGGTCTGCATTATTTAAATGTTGTGGCACTCAATTGAAATATAGTTCCGCCTACCATCCTCAGACAAATGGTCAAACTGAGGTAGTTAATTGTTGTTTGGAAACCTATCTACGTTGTTTTGTCGGTAATCCACCTAAGCAGTGGCCAAAATGGGTTTGTTGGGCAAAATTTTGGTATAACACCTCCTTTCATAGTTCTGCGGGCATGACGCCCTTTAAAGCTCTTTACGAGCTTGACCCTCCCTTTCTGCTAAAGTATACTGGAGATGGCACTATTGTGGATGAAGTGCATCAGCAATTACTCGACCGGAATGACATTTTGGATGAATTAAAGGACAATTTGTTGGCTGCACAAGCTCGGATGAAGAAATTTGCTGATACCAAGCGTAGAGATGTGACTTTTCAACCTGGTGATATGGTGTTTCTTCACCTCCAGCCTTACACATTTCAGTCTTTGGCTCGCCGGCGTAACGAGAAGCTCAGTCCATGATTCTATTGCCCTTTTAGGGTCGAGGAGTGTATCGGCTCTGCTGCTTATCGGTTACTGTTACCTCCATCAGCCCGCATTCATTCTGTCTTTCATGTCTCTCAACTGAAACCTGCCCATTCTTCTTCCATTCCTCCTCAGCCTCTTCTTGCTGCTTTGATTGATGATTTGCAATTATCAGTTTTTCCTGAGGCTGTGCTAGACCATCGTCCTCTTTTGAATGGTGATGTTGAAGTCTTGATAAAATGGAAAGATCTTCCACCATCTGATAATACTTGGGAGTCTTTTTCCACTATTTCTCATCAGTTTCCTTTCTTCCACCTCGACGACAAGGTGGCTCTTTTAGGGGGGGTATTGATAGGAATGGACAGTTTGAAAAATCTGTTACAAAGGTGTATGTGCGAAGGCACAAGAAGGTAGGAGAACTTTAGGGGGTGAGGTGAGTGATATTACGTGTCAAGTATTGGTTGGCTGTTTAGAGAATTAGTTATAGAGTTTGTTACAGAGTCTTTAATAAAAGGAGGTTAATGATAGGATATGAGTAGGGAATGTTTTCTGAATTGTATTGGAGGTTGCTAGCTCCTCAAAAGTTAGCTAAATTCTATTTCTGTTTTCTACTTAACTTCTTCTATACAAGAACTGGAGATTATATTCTTGTTTGTTAAGCTAGGTACCTAACAATAAGGTTGAAGTCTTTCGACCAACAATAAGTTAATCCTCTTCCAATGCGTCATAACAAACTGAATACATCCCAACATCATAAAATGAACTAATCTATAGAGATTAAAATTCCAACAATAAGTCATAGCAAATGAACTGTGTATATTTTACCAAGGTCCAGTAACTCAAACAAATGTATAAGCTTATCTGTGTGTGTGTGTAAATACATTTAATGTTGACACAAATTCTGAACTCTATTTGTTCCAATACAATTTCAGAGAGTTGTTAGTTGGCACTACTAAATGGATAGTCCAAAATTTGTGTCAAACTTGCAAGTCAAAAAAGTTTAATGTTTACTCAGCAAACAAAGTCATTTTACTTTTCGTGATGAGAAACAACCACACACATACAAATACAAAGGCATATTAAATGGTGTAAGTACAGGAAACATATAACCTTTGCCAATAAGCATACAAGTCCTATATGATGATAACATTAAAATTCCATAGTTTCTTTTGCAATTAAAATCATTCTTTCTTCAGAAACGCGCACACACATAGTAGATAAGAACCAAAATACGAGAAAAGAAACGTGCAAGCGAATCATGTTTATCCAAGCAAAGGTTGATGTACATATGTAAATTCTCTTTTCTCAAAAAGAGATTAGCTCTCCAGCAGGTAGTCTAGACCATCCGACATCTATACCACATTGGACATTCACTAATGACAACCTGCTTTCAATTTTAAGGTTTGCTAAAAAATTAATTATTTCATAGTGAATGCCACATGTCTATCCATAATGGCAAGCAGCAATTAGTTTGCAAGTCATTAATTAAATCACCTATCCCTTAAAGAATAAGGGAAGCTAGTAGAACTTACAAACAATTTTACATGTTGACCGACTATTTCGTTCTATTCCTTTGTTACTAAATTTCTTTTACAAAAAGTAGTGAACAATAGACACACTGTACTTTATACCCAAAAGTATTGCTCACTGCATAATATTTGAAGAAAGGCTTGAACAAGACTAGAATTTGGCATCCATTCACGTGAATACTATTCCAATGATATGCAAAAACTTAAGCCTTCAGCTTTAAATCTGAAAATTAGTTCTTTTAGAAACCAGTTCAAATCAGTAAAATGATGCATAACACGATATAGAGAGTTGGCACAGTTAAGAAGCTTAGAATCTCAGCTTTCAGAAGCTGGATGTCACAACTTCAGACAAGACACTTCTTCACCAAATTTTATCAACACAATTACATAAAAGGCCCTTTTCTACAAAACTGAACTTATTGAAAATATATTAGAGGTCAAAATTCATCAGTTATATCGATTCTCATGTTAATATTGCATAACCAATAGCTTAAAAAAGTATGTACTTCAAAAATTGGAGCCTGCACAAATGTAAAACAAAATAAAATTGGCAAGAATTACAGAAAGATGTGTCAGAATTTTACCTAAGATCCTTAGGCCGCAACAATGGAAAGTTTGAGTTATTGATCTTGTTGAGTTTGTCATTAGCATCATGAATATGCCTAAGTGGAGAAGTCAGCATCAAACCGTGATTTGATCTCGAAGCACGTTTCCAGTGGAGCCTCTGCAATTTCATTGATTTTGCCTCATATTACAAGTGGGAAAATTAGGAATTATACTTTTGAGGCATGAATACTGAATAATGTTAAAGCAAGCACTTCTAGTAACCAAATAGAATAATCATATATTAAATTTGGGTTAAAACTTACAATCATATTGGCCAGAGCAATCCCAATAATGTCTCGTTTCGTAGCTATTTCAAGCCCTAAAAGTGAATTGCTATTTAAATCTGATGCCATAGATCTGGGGTCCTCCACACACCTTCCATTGACAATTGCGAACAAGCTGTGTCCTGAAGTTACTTTGAAGAGCTCCTACACAGAATAGACGTAAAACTTAAGGAATTCAACTTCAAGCAGGCTTAGAGTGAAAAGCATAAAAGATAAACTTTGTGTTCGGCTGAAAATGTTTTTTTTCCTCCTGGATAGTGGATATATAACATAATAACAATGTATAAAACAAGAAATTGACAATGCACTATAAAATGGACTATAAGTTTGCAAGATTAGGGCACCTCTAGGTACCCCGTTTGGGGCCATATCAAAAAATCTTCCCCAACTCGAGATCCCACAACAGTCAGACCAAGTCGTCGACAAACTTCAATGTAAATTATGCTAAGCAAAATTGCTGTCAACAAGGAAAATATATTGTCAGTCGAACAGGTATTTACACAACAAAAGGAAAAGACAAAAATGTTAAAGCAAGCCACTGCAGATGTACAAAAGAAGCAGGATAGAGTTTTACCGCTGCCACATCCAGAGCTTAGTACTGAGTGTAGATATGAGTACTTAGAATCTACAAGAACAGGTGACCTTTTGAAGCCCCTTAACTCAAAAAGAACTATATTGACTGCTTCCAAAACTTGAACTAAATGGCAACCTATGTCTCTGTAAACTAGCTCTGCTTCAACTTCCTTGGCAATGGTGTCCAGCACACTTAGCCACTCAGATATATTCTTTCCAGCCAAAGGCATTTGTTCCACATGTTTCCAGTCTTGGGCATCAGCAGGGACCGAGACATTTCTCCTTTCATTAATCAGAGAGCGAGCATCCATTTCTCGATTGTAAGCCATGAATGCCTCATCTTCGGCTGCAACGTAAAGCAAAGCCTGCAATACGATGTATTACATAATGTAAAATGTTGAAGCAGCAGATATAGATGCAATAAGAATATTAAAGAAAGAAAATAAGAACCTTAGCGAGAGAGATGTCCTTGTCCTTGGAGTGGAAGGAGATCTCTTGAGTGAACTTCTGTCTTGCAGCCTTAATAGCCTGAAAATTGTAACAGCAGCAAAGATAAATGATAAATGAATGAAAAAGTAATGAAATGGTAAAAAGAAAAAAAGAAATGTTTATAAATTTGGTATTATCCAGAATCGGATAATGATTTTGGTTACAAATCAAATCAACCTCCTGGTAAATATGGTGACGGGACGAGTCTTTGGTTAGCTGATTCCTAAAGAGAGGGTAAGCAGAAGCTGGTGGTGAAGCTGAAGAAGAAGTCGTAATCCAAGAGGAATGTCTTCTCGGCCTCATCATCATCATCGTTGGTTTTGATTTGTTGTTCTTGTAATTCCAACAACAACGACGTTGATCATGATCATACCTGACGATCGTAAAGAATAAACGGATATTGGGGCTTCCAGTTCCACCTACCTCTAATCATATACTAAATACAATTTTTTTTTTAATTACATATATGCCTAGACATGGAAAGCATAAAAACAAAGATTTGTTGAAGTAATAACTTTTGTACCTGATAGACAGTTGATCATATACACAGTAACCGCAGTAGATAGCAGCCATGGTTGCCGGCGTGGCTGCGGTGGAACTAGCAGTAGTAGAGTTAATCGTGAGGAGAGATGGTGTACAGATAATTCTTTCTTTTTTGTGTTTTGGAAAAAGCTGAAATGCAGCTAAGCTAAAAAACGAAAATAGAAAATTTAGAGTTAAGAGTTGTAAAAAGAAAAATGAGATTGATGAAGGAGCAGGATCAGGCGTCTTCTCTAATAAAGTGAGTAAAAGGAGAGGGAGCAATGATTTTGCAACAAGAGGATGAGGAGGAGGTTGTGAAGATAGAATTTTCCAGAATAGTGTTGGGCTCACGCACAGCGTAATGACTTCCACCACACAAAGAATATGATGATGATGATGATCTTGATCTTGACCAACTGTGAAAATTACAAGAAGAATAAGAAGAGTACTTGAAGGAGGAGAAGCAAGAATTCCCAAATTCCATAATATTCATAACCCACAGCATTAACCAACTCTTATCTTATCTTATGGATAGCATAACAGAGTTGGTAATGGCAGCAGGTGCAAGAGAGAGTAGAGTAGGCTAGGCTCCTTTTCTTCTCCACCCGACCAGACCTGAATTGATATTGATGATGATAATGGTAGTGCTTATATGGTGTAAAGTGAAGAGATTGAGCTAAGGTGACGCCAAATTAGATGGGAATAGGTTTGCAATTTGGAATCCACTACCACCACTGCTGCCCCTTATTATATAATACAATATCATTCAACACCAAAATATCTCCCCCCAACATATAATTGAACATATATTTATATTTGTGCGTATTATCAAACTACACCCTACGTTTTTACAAATGATTAATCGAACGTAACTTGTCATCTTTCCACTACCCCTGCTTTTTATAAAATCCACAATACCCCCCTAATAGCAAACGGTGTTACTTCTGAATAGCAATTTGAGGATAAAATTGTCTTTTAAATAATCCCTAAATCTTAAATCATGAAACTCTAACTATCTTTTGAAAAAATCCCTAAAAGTTCTCTTTAATCTGTCTTTTACCAACAAAATCTCTTCCTTGGTGGGTTGGGTGGGGGTGTAGCAGTATTGGTGGATTTTAGTGGGGGTTAATCATTTTTGTTTTTGGCTTTTTTCTTTGTTTTGGTGTTTATGTGTAGGTGATAACAGGCGATGGTTTTAGCATTGGCATGTAAGGATTATGGCGATTCTTTGGCAAGTGGCAGCACCGATTGAGTTGTGGCTTCAATGGGTAATGCATATAACAAAATCTGAATTATGGGTAGTCTGATTCATCTTTGGAATGAGAAACTCTTTCCCAGTCACCAAAAGCTACATTCGCTCTATGGAATTAGGATTTAATTTCTTTCATTTTATTTACAGGGTTCTGAGATTTTGACAAGGGAAATTCAATAACCCTACACTTTTACCAAACTAACATTCACCCTCCAAAAATCTCTAAAAAACTAACACTTATCCTCTAAATATTTAGGGGGTAAGTATTGGTTTTGAGAAAACAATGTTAATTTTTTGAGAGATAAGTGTTAGTTTAGTAAAAATATAGGGTTAAGTATTTTCTTAAAATTTAATTGGGGGTCAGATAAATTCCCAGATTTTGATATGAAAAACTTCATTATTTCACTTATCTGTCGGAGGAAATGTTGCTATAGCTATCTTTTTTACTTATATAAAAATTAACTTGCAAGTTCCCAGTCACCAAAAGCTACCTTCGCTCTATGCAATTTTCAGGGGTAAATAAGTAGTTGCAGGCTTATTTGTTATCAAAGTTTTAGTCAAAGTTTTTTTGACTGACGGAAACTGTTAATCAGGCGAGTGATTGATTGATTTCGTGAATGGTAGAGGTAGTGGATGAAAAAATTATGAAAAGTTACATCCCCTTGATAGTATTTGAAAACCTAAGGGTAATTATAATTTAACTCATATAAATATATATATATATACACTTAATTTTTTTAGATTATTGCCGCGTTGATGCTGTCCTAATAAGTTGTAATAAATAACGGGGAATTTACTCTGACCCCCCAATTAGATTTCAAGAAAACACTTAACTCCACACTTTTACTAAACTAACACTTATCCC
>JANKKB010029582.1:12504-26238 GCA_026225775.1 Bursera palmeri | reverse complement strand
TAAGTGTTAGTTTAGGAAAAGTGTGGGGTTAAGTGTTTTCTTGAAATCTAATTGGGGGGTCAGAGTAAATTCCCCTATTAAAAGGTGAATAAGTTAATGGATCAAATGGTTGAACCCATCAAATTCAAACCGACTTTGGTTTGGTCTTGGTCTAGTTTAATTATTAAAGGGGTCGGTTCACTTTAGATTGCGATATGATAATATATATATTTCTTATATGTTAACAGTGAAATTAACAAAGTAATGTATGATAATTTTGATGTTGAAACATCAAGTCATCATGATTGATGAAAACCAATATATGGCCCATCAGCTTAAGTAGAAAGATCAAATAACTTAATTTTTTTTTAATTTCTTTTATTACCTTTTACAGTGCATGTGGGTGCAGCCTTGCAGGCGAAAGCATTCATTATGAGCATAAATTTTTTCGGCCAAAGCTTAAGAATAGCATGAAATGGAAGCAAAACATGTTAGTTGGAGCGTAGAGGCCTTGGGTAGGATAAAGCAGATGATGCTAATCTCCTAGATTTGCATATGTTTATTATTATCTCAAGCCTAAAGGCTGGTCTATAATTAGTTAATTAAACCAACTTAACATATTCTTTTAGTCACTTCAACTTTCCAACGGCTGAGTGATTTCAAATTATAAACCATAAAGGAAAACGTGTTTTCCAACCTTAATCAAAATGCTAATTGATTGTAGTTGAGGGATTCATGAGAAGAACATTTTCTTGAAATTACAGTACTTGTTTTCCTTGTTTTCAATTTCCATCAGTCCCCAACCTCATGAAAGCTTGACCATAAGCTTTGCAATTATAGCTTTAGCTAATTTGTTCATCATCTATTATAGGAAAGTAAAAAACCAAGAAAAAGAAAAAACTAGCCTTGCAATAATTATAGTTTAATGTGTTCATCATCCATTAGAAAAATTAAAATAAATAAAAACAAGAAGAGGAAGAAACTTTCTTACAATGAGAAACCTCATGAGTTTGACTATAAAAGGGTTGTATATGATTATAACTTTGTTTATTAAAAGTAAGAAGAATAAATTAATTTTCTTAGAATATATTTCATTTAATAAAATTGACTTCAAAATTTATCCTATGATCACTTTATATTCTAGTCTATGTGTTCTTCACAATTTTTTAATGAAATGGGCTTTGCCAAACAACCCACTAAGAAGAAAATCAAATTAAATATTCTTCTTTGTTTAATTTTTATTTGGGGCCTTGAATAATTGTGGGTCAATTAGGGTTTAGCAATTGCCCACCAAACCAGACACCTTTTAATTGACTATAGATATATTTTTTGAGACATTCTATTCGGAGGATTGTATTTTCTTTGGTGTTGAAGTCATTAACATTGTCAATCAAGCTGCTTATGCTACAAATGAAAGAGGTTTTTAAGAGGGAGTTTAAGCAGCATTAATTTTGAAAATTATTATTGATTTATGTGCTCAAAACATATAAATAATTTCACCCAACGTGGGAATCATAGCTGAGAAACCGTTGAAGAAATGATAAGGGTATAGCAGCAGAAGCCAAAGTTGTTATTACTTTGGCCTAAATTCATTATAAATTCCAGAAATTATCATGAAGAGCTAGCTAGCTCACTCACCAATCTTCTTGATTGCATGAATGGTGATGGTTGTGGGGTGGCCATGGTGTTCTTTACTTGATCCCCAAGTCTATCTTCTCCTGATCATCTAAACGTGCCGTAAATAACTGGAGAATACTCTTTCTTGTATAATTACAATGATATAGAATCATGATAACCCAAATAGCAAATGATGAAATATATTTCCAAGTTTCAACGCCGCGAGAAAACTTGCAACCGGAGGAAAATGCATCACATCATGAAAATCACTTGTGATATAAGCACTAATCAAGCCATAACTTTCCAAAGTTTAGCAGCTAATCGACAAACCTGAGGACAGAGACCCCCATTTCATCCGTTTTCTAGTATACTTGACTTAGAAACCAAACACCGCTTATTATATAAAAATAATGTCAACAATTTAACATATAATTCAACCATGCTTTCCAGCATACTCATTAGATGAAATCATTGCCTGCAAGTTTTCACAACATTCCTGGAAAAAATATTATTTACTTTGCTTGCTAACACCAAACAGATGTTGAATTTACATTTACTAATCAGCTCACTCATCCTAATATTCTACTTATGGGTGTACATACACTTGGTGGATAGCATAGCATCATGCCAAAGCTAAGCTTTTATTTATTTAGTATATATTAATTACCAAGGTTGGCTCATGGCTGACGCCATTTTTCTTATACACGCAGCTTTACTTCAAGAACAAGGCTTTCAAATCATCAAAACCGATTTTACTACTTGCATAGCAACTCCCACATTTTCCTTCTACAAGTCTCTCAGGTTTTCTTCCAGATGCGTAGATGTTAGGTTAGGTTGGGCCATGACAGATTTTCATCGTCTTTTACTGGAACTTTCGAATGAATAGACACTGAAATTCACATGCTTTTCCAGAGGATTGACATTGGATATTGACCCACCAGCTGTTCATATCCAGACGTAAAAGTACAAAGAAAAATCCTTCAACATCTCCTTTACAATAAAATTTAAGAAAAATATCTTGTACCACGTTAATACAATAATATAATTATTCTTCCAGTTTAATCTAGATTTCATTTCATTAAATGGTAGAGTTATTTAATTGATATATGATTAGAGAAATATATGATGTCATTATAATGATGTGATATAACGGATATATATCAAACCTTAAAGCACTGTCTTATCATAGAAAATTTCTTAATTTGCTTGTTTGTTTAGTGTCATTTTCATGAAACTGGGTGGGTGGCAGCCAAGAACAATTAGTGCCAAGAAAATGGTGGATTTGCATCTGGGAAATGGGTTAAGGCTTTGAGCTTTACACGTGTTGGGTAGCAGCGGCCAGACTGCGACAGCAAGCCGCCTCATTGATGATGGCTACCTTCTTTGCTTGCCATTGTTTCATATATGCACCATCAATATTCCAGAATTATCAAAAGAAAAAAGGGACTTTAAATCAACAAAAAACAAAAAAAGTATACATCATCTTATTCAATTACTATATATCTGAAATCGTTGTGTGGCTCTCCAGGTTTCTAATCGGAATTTGAGTGGACAATTGCCAATGTTTTCATCATTAATTATCCACCAAACTCATCGTATTTCTAAAGCTTGAACCTGTCATATATTATATGGTTAAAGAAAAATGCAAAATTTCCAAAATTTATCAATTTCAAATCCCAGATATCTGATGTATAATCGACCTCATAAATGGTAGAGTCGGGCTGTTAATTTATTCACATCTGTTTGGAGCCGACAAACTGCTATTGGGACCCCTGCTCTTTTATGGATGTCTTCTGCATAATTATTTACAAATTTGGTTAAATCGTAAATAGATATTTTCAAAAAAATAATTTAAATTTCGTAATCACAAATCAGCAATTAATTATTTTGCAAATGGTTCATACGATTTTGGTTATTTTTAGAATTTAGAATAGGCAGAACAAGGCAGATACCGCCTGAGCTGAGGTGAGCTGAGCTGCTCGAGGCTTCTACTTCTAGATGGATGATCATCTGAAATAGGACAACTACTTTGAATCAAACACATGTGAACACAAACTCTCTTACTCTTCCACGTATAGACTGAGCTCGTGTTACGTGTGAACAAGGAAAAACTATCTCAATTCCCGTATTTCTCACTTCTTACTTACGTACGTTAACGCTCGAACCAAATCTTATTTTTTGTTTCTTAAATATTTAACAAGCACCAAGAAAAGTCTCAAAGATGTCCCAAGTCCATAACACACAGACACAAACCACATATGAATATATAATAGGCCTAGCCAGCAAAGCAGATAGAGCAGAAACCAAACTCTACGGCTGTATATATTATATACACGTACTATACAAAGAAACATATACTTGTTTAACTTTACCAAAGCGCGTATATTATGTTATGGATGGTTTTCATTTTCAATTTGTCACAACCACTCAGCTGCTGCGCTATATAGTTTTGTATGCTCTTACTCTTCTCTTGTATATATCTCCAACGACCCCCACACACTTTTGTTCATTTCAACCAACTTCTCTCTCTCTCTCTTGCTTTTGCTTTAAAATAAATTAAGGGATCATCTTCTCTTCTATCTTTATCTGATCTCTCTAATTTACTTCTTTTTCTTTTTATATTTTCCAAGCTCTGAGAGCGAGAGAACACCAACACCAACATTACATTACGTTACGTTTCTAAGAATATAGGTACAAATGCAGGCAAGCCCACTTCTTTCCCTGTCCCCGAGCTCTCCAAGCTTCAGCAACTACTCTTCAGCTAATCTTGCTGAGATCGCAGCAAGGGTTGTTGAAGAATTCAGGAAAGAATCGTCTGTGGATTCGAGTCTTTTCGAGTGGGAAACTGAAGGTTTTTACTCTCAGGATAAGAATAAAAATGTTTGCCGCAACAACAACGATGATGAGAATAATATTAAAAACAAAAATGAAGAAGAAGAAGGTGGTGAAGGAGAAGATGATGAAGAGTTTGAGTTTGCTTTTGTTTGTAGAAAAGCTGACTCTACTATCTCAGCTGATGAGATCTTCTGCAATGGTCAGATAAAGCCAATCTACCCTCTCTTCAACACAGAATTGATCTTTAACGATACTCAATATGAGAGCGAGACTCGGAACAACGACAACAATGAAACAAGTTCATCAAAAACGAGTCGGTTGCCACTGTCGAAGCTCATGAACGAAGAGCGCGAAACGACTTCATGCTCGTCATCAGAAGCTGGCGATCTTGACAACCTGCAGCCAGGAACCTATTGCGTGTGGACACCAAAAGCTCCATGTCAGGAAACTCCAGGAACCTGCAAGAAGAGCAACTCAACTGGATCCTCCAAGAGATGGAAATTCAGAGACTTGCTTTACAGAAGCAACAGTGACGGAAAAGACAAGTTTGTGTTCTTGACGCCAAGCAACAGCAAGCACAAGTCCGAAAAAGTAGCAGAAGAAAGCAAAGACAAGGGCAAAATGAAAGCTTCTGAAGGCCAGTACTCAACAAGGAACCGATCCACCAAAGAAGAAGACAAGAGGAAATCATTTTTGCCTTACAGGCAGGACTTGGTGGGATTTTTCAACAACATTAATGGCTTGAGTAGAAATTTGCATCCATTCTGAAGATGATTTCTGCAAAAATTAACTCAAAAAGGTGGCTTTATTCTTTCTTCATCTCTAAAATTTCGATTGTGAGTATAATGTGTATTTGTGACTTTTTCAGATACATATAAATATCATTAGTGGTGTTTAATTTTTATATTAAACCCAAACAATTTTTTTTCTTATTTTTTTTTTTAAATTTTTGTGTAAATATACGAGTGGCTTTAGTGCTCTGTTTGTTCGTTTTGTGTTACCAGATACATTTTGAACAAATCTATGGTTGCATTTAATCAGAAATGATATCTATATATTTTTGTGCAATTCATTCATTTTTTCTGGTGGTGTTTTCTTTATGTCAAGTTAACGATAACAGTCACAGCTCATCACCACCTTGTCGTATTAATAGAATTGTAAATGCAAATACAACTACAAATAATCCTTCTGGGACGGCTATGTGTGATAATCAAAGACTTGACTCTCGGATATTTATGTGCGAAGTGAAAATGAGTTCTTGCTTTGAGAACTTTTTGTGGGTCTCACACGGTTTAAGGTAAGGTTTACTTGGAACCAAATTTCACAAGTCTTCTGGGGAATGATTTTGGATGCTTATTTTCAATTGAAGGTTTTGCTAGAAGAGAAACCGTGATTGTCGCAGCCGGTTTTTGAGAATAGAATTGTCTCTAGCCTCGTCAAATCAAACTCTATTGATTAATTGTTTTCATTTTTTTCAAGATTGGGTACTTGCAACCATTAATAAAAAATTTTCCGGTCTGTATCTTCATGACTTAGCTAATTCGTGATCTAACCATAACAAATTTGATTGTTATGGTTTGATTTATTGACATAGTCCAAACAAATTGACATCCTAATACTTTTCTCCTCTTAATTAATTTCTAGAAGTTGGTGTCGTTGAATTACTGTAAAATGGTTTCATTTAGCAGCCTTAGTCACCAGAATCCTTAAGAGAAAATTCCCATTTTGTTTTAGCTCTCAAATTTACTTTAATTTTTTATTTAAGCATGCACATTAAATTAATTAAAATAAAGAGTAAAGGAAGTCACAATCGGTGCATGTTCAAGCACATTGGCTAGTCATAAAGGCCATGAGTCATTTGTAGACCGGAACTGGAATTTTTTTAGTCCAATTGATTTGGAATGATTATCTCTTTGATTCAATTTGTTAATGGATATTAAAATGATTTTTCTTTTTTTCTTTTTTAAAAAAGCTTTCTGCAGGTCTGCAAGTAAAAAGTGATTAATAAATAATTCATAAATAGGAAATCTAAAACCAGAAGTTCAGTATATATCTACTGTTAAGGAAGACGGATTTTTTCCCCTTTATTTTCATAAGTTACAAAGTTAATATCAAATTCAGAAAATTGGAGAAATGTCAACCATTTTAAAAACTTATGAGAGTGTAAACACTAAATGATCATTACATAATCATAAGTTGACAATTGGATATATATATATATATATATATATATATATATATATATNACAATTTTATATATATATATATATATATATATATATATATATATATATATATATATATATCTCAAGCAATCTGCTTTTCTTAGTATTGTTTAAGTTTCAGGTAGAATTAGTTTCTGCTTTGTTTGTTTTCAAAGGTTCTGCCATCTGATAATGAATATAATACCAAGTAGTGGTGTGTATTTGGATTAAATTTACAAAGAAAAATTTTGCAGAGTCTTGGTTTGGGTACAATAGTGGTGAGGGAAAGCAAAGCAGACATGAGACACCAACCCAGAATTACAGCAAGTGCCTTTTGATTTGGGTCCCAAATAAAGGCACCCTTTGATCTTTTGTGATTGGAGGATGGCGAAGATATTGCTTTAATGGCTTAATTCATTTCCAATTTCTAATTGAGTTGCCTGGCGTTTTGTCCTTGGTGGGATCCATTGAGGGCAATAACTGTGTAACAATGTTAAAATTAAAAATCAAAAGAGCTGATATGTAGTCGGCTCTTTGTCGCATTTGGGTACAAACTTCTAATATGTCTTGGTCTTGGTCTGTGTCTTTTGTCATGTTCTCCTATCAAAACTTTGGAAAATGTGTAAAGTGAAGGAAAGGTTAAGGGAAAATGGGAACTGGGGTAAATCTGCAGATATAAAGTGTTATGACCAAAATCATAATTCATAATTCATAATTATAATAGTTACATATATGAGATATATTTGATGAAAGGAATCTTCTAATATTAATGAAGGAGAAGTCAGTTAAAAGATTTACAACACAGTACATGAAGAAGACAAATGCGCACAGAACATGGAAGTGTGCTCATAAAAAGGAGGTTTTGCTGTAGTTTTGAGTTGCTAGTTGATTTGATTAACATGACTAATAAAAGCTTATCTTGCAGTTTGATGAGGATCTTGTAACAACTTGATACTAGAGAAAACGATTCATTTTCATAGAAAGGAATAAATTAGTGATGCTAAACTGAACTTTGTGATAGTACTCTTGCTCTCTCTATGTCAGTCTTTAACACAAAAACAGAATTAAAAAAGCAGAAAAGAAGATAATGTAGTACATGATTGAAGTAAGGTCTATCTGTGGCAGCTTGCTCTACACATTTCCATAAGGAGAATAACTGAGAAGGAGCAGTAGAGTGGGTATCTGAGGCTTTTGCTGTGGGGCATTTTCTCATGCTTTATTTTACTTTTTTTCTGAATAGCATAGTATAGAATGCCAAAGGCTGTAGCCAGTGAGCACTGTGTCACAATCACTGCTAGCAATATTTCTTGGGTACTCAACCAAATCACCATAGTGACATTCCATGACTTCCACATCATCCCACTTTGCAGAAGCTCTTTTCTCCCCTCAACTTGCGCTTCTTTTGTGGAAAAAAAAACGGTTCACTGCATACCATCCATCAGTCTCTTCTGAAAAAAAATAATAATCTTTCTAGTTTTAGATGAAATTTAACCAGAATTATGACCTCAGAACAATTTTGTGGGGTTGGATTAACATTTAATCCTTTAGAGTGCATATGAAACCAATATATTAAATGTCAACCTTAACAGGCCACAGCAATTGTCATGGCCACTTGAGATAAAACTAAACAACGGTTTGCATAGAAGTTTCTTGTAATTTGGACATCAATTCAATTGTCCTTATGATTAGATCTAAATGGTAGAGTGGGCGAGGATCCCTTAAGGAATAGCTGGCCATGTTCAGTAGAGCCCCCACTTTAATGCTCCTTTTTCTCAAATTGGCAGACCATGTTTTATCCTCTCATGTTGATGTCCAATGCCAATGTTTCATCCATTAAAATGCCAAATCTCTATCGAAACTATCCTCGTTAACAAGCATAAGTGCACAGTGCAAAAGCTAGAAAAAGAGCATACTTTCCTCATCTTACATTAACTCACCCTTCAGCCTCAAGAACAGGGGGAAAAAAAAAGGTATAAAAGGACATCAAAGGATTAGGATTAGATGCTTGCTAAATATTGGCTAGTAAAGAATTATATTAGCTGTGTTAGCGTGATAGTGATCTCTCTTTTACATTTGGGACCCAAATAACAAGGCAGTGTATCAATTACATATTGACAAAAGCCATCCTGTTTCCCAGTTAAATATTTAGGAAAATGCTGTAAATATATAATTGAAGTACAACGTAAGTTAACGTTTTCGTCGTTTTCAATGAAAGAAGATGGTCACATTTTCTACAAAATTATTCTTCATGACACTAATCAAAGTGTGGGGCATTCATACGTGTAAATGGCTCCGTGATTTCATTGTTCGAATCCGAAACCCATTTCTGTGAAGTTGCAATCCCTTAAGAGAGTTGTAACTAGCAATTGAGTCATATTATCCAATATGCCTCCAAAGTGACCCAAGTATGGATGAGAAAAACCGCTAGAGAAATAACCTGGAAACTATAAAGCACTAAGCATATATTCCCAAATCCCACTCAACTTTTCAGTGAGTAGTATAAAGTGTAGAGATGTTATTTTTGTCAGCCTATGATATGAATCTGCCTGCCAATTTAATACGTGAAAAAAGTCTCAATTATGATTTGAGGTCGGCACCGCCACTATAGTATAATGCATCTTCATTATCGCATCAAATCACCAAAATTTTGTCGCGGTTTGAGTTTCTTTCCAAATTATAGAGCTCTCAATAATGAAGTAAACGGCCATATCGAGGAAGCTATAAATTGTGTATGTTACTAATGACATACAGGTCATTATCTTGCCATAAAAAGCTTAAACAAATAAACCCATTTGAGCTAATACTTAATAAAGTAATTCCATTTGGATGAAACATTTAAATTTGTAGGAAAAATCTGGCTGGACCTTCAGTGTAATTGGAACAATGGTCATGCAATTTCAAAGAAAGAATAAAGAAAGCAGCAGGGTTTGTATGTTGATGACAGTGCAAATCGACATTTTGAGTAATTAATAGGCCAAAAAGGGTAAGTTATAGACAATTTAATGGGGTAGTTAGTATTATTTAATTACACTCAGATGAACTACGCGGACACGCATAAAATAGAAAGCTATAGCATCTACAATTGATCCACCAAGAGGCTTCTAGTGCTCTCTAGTATAGACTACAATTGAGCCGTTTACTAGATTTTTTATTTTTTTAATCGCATCTACATTCGGATTACAACTTGTCAGCTTATATGCAAGTATGTTATTCAATTCAACTTTCATTACGTTGATAATATTGTGATTGTGTTTATATATATATATGAAGACAAAGAACGGTCTAAAGCAGCCAGCAGAGTTTGTATCTGTTTTGTCACAGTAGAATCATTTGACAAGGGAAATCTATAATATTATTATCTTTCAATATTGCAGGATAAAAGAAAAGTCAGCATTGTTCTCTTTATTCTGCAATTTTCATTTTGAATTCTCCCTTTCTTTCCTTCTATAACTAATAAACTTCAATTCTCCAATTCTAAGGGGGAAGAGTTCGTAAATTTGGCACCTATAATATGAGGGGAAAATTTCTGGACGCCAATCTTCATATAATATATATATATGATACAATTGCTCAAATGCCCCCAAAATCCTTGGCAACCAGCTTTGGCATAAAGTAAAAACATCTCCCCAGTTCAGAAAATGTAGCAGCATAAATGCCCTGTCCAGAGGCAAACCTATCCCTCAAGCAAGAACAGGACTTCGACCAGATGACTGTTGCAAACTAGCAGCGTAATCTCTTGCCCACAAATCATAATGGATAATTTCTTCCAGGGAAGGTGAGATCACCAATTCTTCCCGGTGCTTAGAGCACGTTAGCTCCACAATTTTGAAAATATCCAGATAGCTAATCCTGAAAACGAGCAAACGACTCATTAGTTTTATGTTTTCTTCTCATTACACGAATATGCAAAACAGAAGGAACGTAGATTCAAAGACCATGCAATTCAAGCAAATGATCCAGATTTCCAAAAAAAAAAAAAAAAAAAAAAAGACAAATANATTTCAAAAAAAAAAAAAAAAAAAAAAAAAAGACAAATAGAAGTTGAACAAACATTGCTGCATATCAAGACGGATTGGTTTAGAAAAAGAAAGTCATCTGGTAGGCAAACAACATTTAGCACGTTGCATCATAGTGCAAGAAAAAGCTTTTCGATCATTTATTTTCTTTCTTATAGATATGAACTAATAGAGGTTAATGATGTTCACACTCAGTTTGTAAAAGAACCAACTTGACATGCGGTCGCACCATGTCAAACATTTTCATTAAACTTTTCCCCTATGACATCATCACAAGACATTAATATCAAAATGATAAAAGAAATTCAGAAATTACAATGACCAAAAAAATTATTTTTTATTTTTTATTTTTAAGAGTCAAGACGCCGTAATCAATAAGCATATTTTTTGGTTCTTTGACAATCAAAAATCTCACCAAGGTTGACAATAGAACTGGAAAACAAACTTGTCTAGATAATCCATAAGGTTCAGAATCAAAATTTTCTATCAAGAGGTGTTAAGAAAAGCATATACGTACTTTTCATCGATAAACAATTCTACAGCTTTCTCATTTGCTGCACTAAGAACTCCAGTCATGGTGCCTCCAGCCCGTCCAGCGGCATAAGAAAGATCCATTGACGGATATTTAACATTGTCAGGAGCTTTAAATGTTAATGAACCAAGCCTGAATCACCCAATTCAATTTTAGTCAACACATCAAAAAACTGATGATGAATATTTAACATTTCCGTTATTCCACACATACTTTTTATTTGTTTAGAGGAAATAACAAGCATTTAAATAACAATATGATAGGGAAATGAGCAGTTACTTGCAAAGATCAAGGCGAGGCCATGTTATTTCAGAGCAGTAAACTCTATCTGGCCATGACATTGTGTAGAGGATTGGCAAACGCATATCTGGCCATCCCAACTGTGCAAGAACAGAAGAGTCCTGACACAATAATACATATAGAAAGACAAGATTAGCATATTTAAGATTACACTTCAAGTTTTTCCTTTTAATGGTACTGCTGCTACAAACTAATGTGTGACTTCAGGAAAGAGTAAGACCTGTGTTTCAACCATTGAATGTATGATAGATTGTGGATGTATTACTATTTCAATATCATCATATTCAGCTCCATATAGATAATGAGCTTCAATAACTTCTAAACCCTGTCAAATAGAAAAACAGTTTAGTGCTTGTGCCTCAGTAGCAATTGAGTTGGCATAAAACAAAGTGCTTGCAACACAGAATCGAGACATTCGATTAATGCAAACCTTGTTGAAAAGAGTAGCAGAATCCACAGTAATCTTTTTCCCCATATTCCAGTTAGGATGCTTCAAAGCATCAGCCACTTTAACTTCTTTCAATCTATCAACTGGCCAGTCCCTGTTGATGAAAAAATGAACAAATTTTCCATTAAAATAAGTGAATCAGATTAAATATCCATTCATTACATTAATATAAAAATATAGCAGCGATAGAAGGATATGGATAGTGTGTATAATTAAGCTAAAATACACAAGTATATATAAGATGATAAAAAAGAAATCCAGTTTTGTTACAGTACATAGTTCCATGTAGATGTCAACCTACAAGCTTACAATAATAGAAATCACTTTTCATACCTGAAAGCCCCACCAGATGCAGTTAAAATAATTCGCCGAAGAGCACCCTCCGGTAAGCCTTGAATACACTGAAGAAAGAAGAGATTTTAAAGTTTTCTGTAGTGAGCATGAAAGGAATCATGCAATGAGATGATGAAATAATCATGCAAAAGTGAGAAAGATAATAATTGCTCCAAAGGAAAAAATAAATATAGAATTAAGTATCTAAGATTTTACATAAATTTTGTTGTATAAACTGTAATCAACACATACTTTCATACCTGAAAAATGGCAGAATGTTCTGAATCAGCTGGAAGAATTTTTATGTTATGCTTGTGAGCAAGAGGAAGGACAAAGGGACCACCAGCAATCAGGGTCTCCTTATTGGCCAAACAAATGTCTTTCCCTGCTTCTATTGCAGCTACCGTAGGCTATGAAAAAGTAGAAAAAAAATAGGTGGTTAATTCATATTGCTTGATAACTGAAATCTTGTTAAGCTTTTACTCGAATATTAAATCATAATTCTTAACAAGGAAAATTAATACCAAATCGTGGACTTACCTTCAATCCTGCACAACCTACTATGCCTGTTACTACACTGACAGCATCTGGGTGTCGAGCTACCTGAAAAGGAATTCAAAAGAATATCTTGTGAAAAATAAGAATGACTTTCATCATCCAAGAAAAAAAAAATTCAGATGGTTGGCTACCTCAATAACTCCTTGCTCCCCTGGAATAATCTCAGGCTTCTGTTCGACATCAGCCAAAGCCTCCTTTAGCTCACCAACTAATGACTCATTTCTAACAGCCACTACTTGAGGTTTGAATTGCTTCACCTATAGAATGCAGAAATATTATAGAGAGGTACCATGCTTGTTTTGATCCATAGATTCTAGTTCTCTTCCAGTTCATTATTTCAAAGATTTGGCCTTATAGAAATCAATAAGAAAATAAAAGAAGAACCAAAATACAAAAGGCAAGCTTCTAACCCCTTTTTTTTTCCTTTTTGCTAGGAGCTAAGTTTCTACCTCATCAGACAAAGTTGTCTATACATACAAGTAACAAATAAATAAGGGGAAAGTATTATTTTAGGGGTGCTTACTCCAAAAAACCAGATAGCTAATATCTATTGGTAGTCTATTAATGAAAATAATCATGTAAAATAACAAATCAAGTGACAAGTATTAGATTTTGCCACAGTATCTGAAGGCAACTTTCAGTTGTAATAACTAGAGTTTGCAAGTTCTATCGATCATTGTGAAACCAAGTGTTTACCTGATCAGCAAGAAGAGTTACATTAGAACCAGCTGCTAGAGCCACAACTCTGAATTTATCTGGATTCTCTGCAACTATGTCCAATGTCTGCATGATGAAGGACCAAAACATGTTTTATACACCTAGCATTTGTTTGTTTTTGATGGAACCCAACAGTTGATAATGCAGAATTTATCGAAAATGCCTTACAAACAAAAAGAAAAGAAATAGCCACTG
>JANKKB010029582.1:0-12454 GCA_026225775.1 Bursera palmeri | reverse complement strand
CAGCTCACTGCCCTCTGCATTACTGAGATTAGACTTCCTTGCCCTACGTCCATATTTCTTGATAATTGGCGATCCATCAGTTTTCAACAAGACATAATTTTTTCTCAGTTAATAAGATTCAGAAACTGAAAGGAGGCAAATCAAAGGATTATAGGGTAACTGCAGACAATAAAACCACAATCATTCATCTCCTTCGACTCTTAACCATAGTTTTGTTCTGTGAACCATTTTGGTTCAGCAACTTTAAACATATCTCATATACCTCTTACTGGATTTGACCTTTTTTTGACCTCATAAGCAATAATATTCTCCCTTACAGGAAAAACAAAAAGCATGTTTTGTAAACGCCTTTGCATTGGCTCTTATAGAGCATAGATTATTTTTTATTATTATATTCTTTATACCTGAGTTCCAATGGAACCAGTTGATCCAACAATTGAGATGGGTTTTGGACCATCCCAAGTCTTACGACCCGGCTCCGGAAAAGCTCGTCCTGGCCAGGCCGGGGGAGGTGGCTGAGCAGAACACTGAACTATTCTACCAAATGATATTCCACATTCCTTCCTCTTTAAAGTGAATCCACCTAAAACATCACAAGCCAGCAAACCTTAAACTTCATCCTTGCTAGAAATGGATAAAATCTCTAATAACTAAATCTTCAATTCGCAGTAAAGGTGCATGCATCAAATCGCAGGTGAATCCAAATATAGAAGATTAGTAAATTTCCTTAAACCCCTTTTTGCAATTAAAAATTTGCCTCTATGCAAGACAGACTGTAAACATCTCAATGTTTCCAATTGTGAATTTTCTGTGATATGCTGAATCAAAACGCGAAATCCATCATCTTTAAGAAAAAAATCAATACTATCAAACACAAAATTGGAGAAATCATGGTTAGCAGCTACCCACTTCAAATGTTCCAAAGAATCAACGATTACACAGCATGCAATACATCCTCAAGCACGTTTCCGGTGTCTCACAGTCATGGCACGAATAACTTAGTTTCAAAAATACAACTAAGAATCGAATAAAGTTTTATTAATAGAGCCCAGTAAAAAACGAAATGAGAGAAGCAAGATCACATGGTGACAGCGCAAATTGAAGCCACAAAAAGGCCTTTAACTTTCCATTAAGAAAAGAAAAGAAAGCAGAAGCTAGTAAAGACTCCTAAAAAGTGTCCACTGAAACACGCAAAAACACAAACTTGGCTTTCCCGAGCTTACTTACATCTCCTCAGTAACCAAACCCACCAGGCAAACAATAAATAAATAAATAAATTAAATTAAACGAAAATCGAAAGAAGAGAACTTGGAAACCTGGAAACTTGGGGAGGTGATGATGCTGGGACCTGGTAGTATCGAAGAATGAAAGAGACTTGATTTCAGCAGGAGACACCAAATTCAAAGCCATCAAAAATTCACTACAAGTCAGTCACAAGAATAGTAGAAAGTGCACAAAGTGAATGACTGAGACTTGTTGAGAGCTGAGACTTGAAATGTTTTTCTGGTGAGAGGATCACATTATATTTATAATGATTTCCACAAATAATAAATAATAAAAAAAGAGCGGTTGCATGAGAAGGGAAATAAGAAACGTGAAGAGCGAGAGAGTAGAGGCCTGAGATAAGACAGGGAGGAATCTAACTCCGTCTCCTGGATTTTTAGTGGAAGAGAAACACCGATGCTGCCAGGTCAACTTGTTACTATTCTTCCTGCCAACTGTTTCCAACGACGCCGTTTCTTTTATCCTCCTTAATTAATTTCTTTATTGGTGAGTTAATCATGGGAAATTGACCTATCCTTGCATGTTAAATCTGTTGATTCCATTTTAATGCGTCACAAAACTCTGTATATTTCGGTGCTTCAATATAATAAAAGAAAATAACGATTTTGTCAATTAATAACCATCAATTCCATAGGCGAATATAGAATAGCGTTTGTTCTTTTTTAAAGTTGGGCGATATTTCTGAAATGCAATATTAAAGGTTTATTGTGCATCATTAATTTATTTATTTATTCATTTACAGAATCTTTTTTCCTCTTTTGTTTAATATTGAATATATGTAGCATAAACGCACACTTTATAATTTTGTGTGAAATGCATTAGCTTTGTGAGTAACGAAGAATATATATTGTTAGATTATAGGAAACATCGAAACTTAAGTTTCTTCACAATTTAATAAAAATTTTGTTTCCTGTGCACCACGATTTTTATTCAAAGAGTACCAGAAGAAATTCAATTCAATTCAATTACTCAATACAATGAGAAGGTATTGAGTACATGTGTTGTTTGATATAAATACTTCCAATTAAAAGTCCACTGCTTTAAAAGGATGACAATGAATGCCATGAGTTACACGACATTCACTCTAAATTCAACTCTCAACAATAACATGATGTAGACTCGTACCATCCCTTCTCCGTGGACTCTTTCATGGACACCGCTATCAACTAATAACTAACAACTGCAATTATAAGTTAAACATATTTTTATTGATAATTAATTTAATAACATAACCATGAAAGACGGTCATTCTCCATCGAGTAAAAGCTGAAGCAAGGTATCTTTTATAACACTGAGCAAAGAAGATTAAAATTTCCTTGTGTTGGACTCTTTCTGAGAGTACTGCAGAGCTCACCTGGAAATATATTATCACAAGTTTCTTGCACTAGTATATTTTGGTAAGATCACTTTGAGAACACCAAGAAAATAAAATTGTCAATGGAGATGGAGATACGTATAAAGCACTAAGCATAGGCACTGAACTTGTGGTGGAATGATCCCACTAGTTTTTTTTATTGGGCCAACCTAAATTTGTACATAACCAAAGATATATAAACAGCTTGCCTAATCTCCCCGCAGTCAAAAAATAAATAGGAATTCAAAAGCAAAGAGTTCTCAAATCATAAACCAGATTCAATGTAACTGAATAGCGACACCTACATAAAAGATATTTTATCATTTACCAGATAAACCCACCAACGTTTTATCATTGAAAAGGTTATGTATACATGTCCTGATGTCCACCTCCGGTTCACGTGGATGGGGAGTGGCCCAGTTAGAATCGTCCACCTTTACAAATCCGCTTTCCCAACATGAGAATGTCGGTTTCAATCACCTCATCTATCCTTGACTCTAATTAATATTTAAATCTGAGAAGATATTGAATTCAAGACTACAATTGCCTAGTGGCAACCATCATCGGCAGACTATAGAAAGTTGACAAGATAATGTTTATCCTGCTTAAGAAATTCGTGATGCACGACAGAGAAAACTACTCATCGAAATGAGAAAAGAGGCAAAAAAATTACATACAACGATTCATAGGCTTAGACCGCTAGCAGGGTAGCACTCCATGGACTTATTAGTAGCATATCTACATATAGTTCAACATAATTTCTTTTAAGTACCTATTTAAACTTTTCTCTTAGGAAAAATAGACAACAAATTGCATTACTACACAGTTTTTAAGTACATGATACATGTGTAACCAAACTAATTGTTTCAAAATGATTCAAAATATCAAGAAAGATTATTATCATTCTTCAATGTACTCAGTAACTTTGGTCGATCACATAAAACATATCACCTTTCAGTTGGCCTCATAAATGTGTTCTTGTTCTTCCTGTATCTCACTTGAATTCATCACTGAGCCCTCACCATTAATCTCTACCGCACCTCCCGTTTCAGATATCTTTGTGATCCTCTGCAACTCATCAGTCAAATCGGAGGGATGAGATACCAACTGATCATCGGCCACTTGTTCTTTCGGAACTGATGGTTTTGGCCTTCGGATGGCTTCAGCTGCTTCTGGCATTGCAACAGGAGGTGGCTGGGGTGGAACCCATGTCCGCTGAACTGGTTGCTCATTAGTTCGCACGCTATAAGTTCCAGCCTTGAGTTCATCTTCATTCTCAACCTCTGTGATCCTTACATTTTTCCGCTGCCACCAAGGCACTGAACCATCATCGTCTACCTGATAGTTCAGCCCATTATCTTGAACCTTGGGATTCAAGCCTTCCACACCTACTTGAGGCTGACGTACTTGGCCCGAACCATTCTGGATCTGACCAACCTCCCAAGGCTACTCAGGAATTAAAAAAAAAAAATCAGCTTCAGGTGAAACCAAGGAACTTCAAGGTTGTTTCTAGTAACTGATATAACGATCCAATTAGAAATTTAATCACTTTTTATGAATCCTGCGATTTCTATTTTAGCAGTTGTATTTAAAATAGCTTCTCTAATCAGAGGTCATTATTGTACCATTTCAATGAAAAAACAAATATATATATATATATATATATATATAGCCATCAGACTCCTGTTTTATTAAACAGTCTAAATATCAAACAAGTGAAACAGTTGAGAGTTATTTAATATCATGCAGCCATCTAAAAGGATGCAGGAAATATAAAATTCATAAAGCGTAGATATAAGGTTTTCATCAACAAAATGCACCTAGCTCTTCAAAGACCAAAAAACTTATCTAGTTCTGGAATTCTATCATTCATATAGCCAACACATTCAAATAGGTCTACGTAAATCATCGATCTAGTTAAGCACACCTTAGTTCTTGGCATTAAGCGTGGATTTGATAGCTGCTGGTTAGGATTTGGTGGTAGATCATTGATCTCCTGCATATGAATAAAGAATGAAGTAGAATCAGTATTTACTAGAAAACAAGTCCATCTCAACAACTAAAAACAGGATTAGCTACCCTAATGTTGGAAGGTTTCTCCCCCCTCTGGACCATTGCCATGATCTGCAACATCATTTCAAGTGTCACATAAGCAGAATGTTTCAGATCAATCAAAATAATGATGAGGACATTATGCAAAGCTATGAAGATATTATTAATCTCCCGTATGTTTCTGAAGACAATTAAAGAGGAAATGCTACTAAACCTATGAAAATAAGACAAGTACTAGGCTTATGGCTCTGATACCTTATAAGAAGATACACACACACAAAAGATATATATATATATATCTATGAGCTACTGGGCTCTGATACCACACAAGATATAATAGATAGGGAACACAAGGATATAGGAAACACAAACACTAGCACACCCTTTATTGATATAGTAAAGAGAAGTTACACCCGTGAATACTCTTAAAAAGATCGTAACCAACTCTTATAAGTAGAGACCCTCAGCAACTCTACTCCTAGAGAGAAGCTACATACCAACTCAGGAGCTAGACTCACTCTGCCGAATGCCTTCATAATGACATCTTTATATAGCAGAGGCTTGGACACTATTATATACACTATGCAGGGATTCCTTCTTATCCTAAAGGAATCTCCTTTACAAGTTATCCTTATCAAGAATCCTTAAACGCCAGCCAAAGAATAACATTGTAGATATGTGATAATATTTCTTTGGATAAATTATTGATCAACTATGAAAAAATGATGTCAACACATATGCTGCTAGAACTGACATGGAAATCTGCAAATTTCATTTCCTGTAGGAAACATGATTTCTGAAAAACAAAGGATGACTGAAAATTTACCTCCATATATGACTTTGAGTGTGGTGCAATCAGGGATTCCCCAGGTGCAGGAGGTGATGAAGATCTCGCTGTACAGAAAATTCCAGTTATTTAATGTAATAATTGAAGGCCATTAAAATGATAAAACAAGGAAGATCCAGCAACCTGATCGTGTGTCAAAGTCTGACTTGCCATTCATGTAGGGTTGCTGTCAAGACATTCTGAATTAGTAACAACTCAACTTTGAGAACTCAAACTTGATCTTCTTGATGTACACCTATTTTCAGCTCACCTTTACACTTGTGACTGAGACTCTATGATCTTCCTGATTGGCAAGAGAGGTTCTCCCAGAAAGATTAGTTTGTCCTGATAATTACAAACAAACAGAAGCTAGCATTAAAAAAGTTGACCAAATCCCTGTCAGGATCCTAATTGTAAGGTATAGAACTTGAATTCTACATTGGAAGTGTGGGCTTCTTGTGTGAGAATTATAAGGCTTTGGGCTCTCCCACTTTAATAGCTAACTTTTAGGATGTGGTTCTCCCAAAGTTTTTATCAATTGGTATTAAAGCCTATATCATTTCTCCCAGTTGCAATTGTGCGGCACAGATAGTGACGTTAGCATTGCAGTGCTCGCTCAGGACTAGTCAAAGGACTAGTGCACAACCAATCTGCGTGGACGCCAGGACTGCGGAGCGTGATGGAATGTTAGAATCTTAATCGCAAGATATGAAACTTGAATTCCACATTGGAAGTGTGAGCTTTTTGTGTGGGATTTATAAGGTTTTGGACTCTCCACTTCAATAGCTAACTTTTAGGTTGTGATTCTCCTAAGGTTCTTATCAATCCCATTCACCAATGAAACATCTTTGTTTGGCAGAGGTTTCCATGAAGTATCAACAGAGGAAGCCGACAGTAAGAACAACCATAAATTTGTGTTCAAAAGTTGGAGGACATCTAGCTTATTGCATTCCCTAAGTGCCCAACCCTTCCAAAGTGAATGGAAATAGGGTCCTGTCCCTTGCCAACCCAAAAGCTTCAAAATGAAGTGATAGAACTTAAAAGCAACTAAATAAAGAGCTTCATCATGGGTTACTCATAAATCATAATATGCCTAAGGGCATTTCATAACCACAGAAAAACATGGATAAATTGACATAGTCAGATATTAGTCAACCCATCAGCCCAAAGCAAATTATCATCCTGATATCTCAAAGGCTTCAGATGGAAAAGGAAAACATATAGGTGGCCCTAGGTCAATAGTACATATCAAGCATTTTCAGTTGTCATATTATTCTTGGAAATGTTGACTGGTTTTACCACTAACAACTAAGCATCTGATGGGACATCATTCTTATAACACTGAAAATAGATTAAGATGAGATTGGGCTAGATAGATGAAAATAATGGTGGACTCATTCACCAAAATACTCATCCTTAAAAGAATTTTTTTTTGGACTTAATGCACAATTTGGTTGAAAGCAGAGAGTTGGTAAAAATAAAAGTTCAATGGAAAGGTATTTCAGAAAACCCCAATTCTTAACAATATACCAGATTTGCTGCAACCGAAGAGCTCTCTGGATTCCACACTCCGCCTCCCCCAAATAAAAGCATGAAAGAATTGCATTTTCAAGTTAAGCAATTTGAATAATGATTTTATATGCTTATATAAGCTAATACGCTTCCAACATCCTTGACCAATGAAAATAGCAATACAAAGTGACACTGATATAGGCAACTCAAGAACCAAAATGCTGAAAAATTAAACAAGAAGCTTGATCAAAAGTAGATCTAATGTACCTTCCAACTTTCTTATGGCATTACTCATGGACTTCATTTCCTGAACTTGCACATCTAACAGAGTCATAAATTCCTCAAAATACCTCTTTTCTGAAGAAGAAAAAAGGAGTATATTGACATACATTATCTCATCAGAGGAGGATTTTAAAGCAGTTAAAGAAAAGGATCAGCCAAAGTAGTAATGAATGTACTAAGAAAAATGTTAATTACAAAATAAATTTACGTCCCTAGTATTGCACCTTCAGTTTTTGAATTCAACATTTCTTGGCTTGCCTTTGCCACATCCGCAGCTGCAGCTGCAGCTGCTTTGGCAGCTGCTGCTGCTTCTTCTGCCAAACTTGGTTTTGCATTAGTTTTTATCCCAGTGTCATCTTCTTCTTCCAATACAACTTTCCGTATCCAAGACTTCAGCCTAGGAACAAAAGTTTTCTAAAACAAGGAATATGTTATTTGATATGTAATCAACTCCTTTTTTTTTTTTTTTTTTTTTTTTTGAATAAAAAAAGAGAATTTNTTATTTTATATGTAATCAACTCCTTTTTTTTTTTTTTTTTTTTTTTGAGAATAAACAAAGAGACTTTCATTGAAAGAAGAGAGTAGATACAACTTTTTTCTTTTTTCCTTTTTTAATGTGAAATCAGCTTTGAAATATCAAGAGATAAGGATCTAGTGTTCAATGCTATATATAAAGTAGGCACAATATGCCCATATATACAACATAGATGAAAGCATAAAATATGAAGGTCAGGAGCCAACGTTTTAATTACTAATTTTTATAGAACTTAAAAAGAAAGGTTATTTGTTGTAACCTTAATTAAAACAGCAGTTCCAGCACCTGAAGCAGCCAGTAGTCCTACAGCAAGAACAGCATGATACCAGTGAAATCGGGACATGATTGAGGTCCTCACTGGTGTAATGACACCAGTAGGAGCAGCTGGCTGTGGAGCAAGTGTTGGTGACTGTGGCTGAATGTTTGATGATGATTTCACTTGTCCATCTGTTATGTTTCCATTGAGCATAAAATAGCATCAGCAATACAAGCATCACTTGAACTATGGTCTAAACCAATAATTCACCAGTTGGAAGACAAAACTCCCACTTTAGTACTTAAATTCATTACCCTGACTAATGCTAGTCGCTTGTGCACTTGGAGATGGGTCCTGGAAACATCACATGACGATACAATATATGTTAACAGATAACGAATCAACAAACAATTCATAAGACAACTCATGAAATTAAAGAAGTGGAAAATAAATAAATAATTTTCTTACCGGCACACGCCGAAAAGCCTCGTCTATCTCTTCTTTTGTGAGGCCCTTCTTCTCAAGGAAAGATCGTCTATACATCACTGGAGAACCCCTAACTTTAGGGTGTGAAAGAAATTTGACAGCATTCTGTACTTGCTCCTCCCTCATTGGTTCTGAGTTCACAAACACCGACGGTGAAGAAATTGGTTTATCAGCCTCTGGCCGCGCATCTTGCTGTGCCTCATTTGTTGGTTGTGCAGACTCTGTAGCTGAAACTGAATAAAAATAATAACATACAGAAAAATTTTATCCTGGGCCACAAATGTCAATTATGCAAAACCCACAAAAGCACCCTCTCATACGAAATCAACCAAGAAAAGGATGACTTTAACTTTTGCTAGTAGTTCTTAATCAACCTTATATACTAGTAGAAGTACATAAGATTTGTATGCTTATAAATTGAAGCTAAAAACAAAATGCCAAACGATTCCAGATTTTCTATTTTTCTCATTAGCACCGACTAATTATTTAAAATCTCTCACTCAAATTCTAAGTAATAAGGATGAATAAGAATTAACTAGAAACAGCAAAGGACCATCCAGATTTTCTACGGTTTGTTTTTCAAATAAGTAAACATAACATCAGCTACACTAATAAGTCACGAAATTTCAATGAACACAGCTATAATTCATCAACTACGTGAAACGAGAAATTTAGCACGAAATTCAATCCAACTTAGCTTAATCAAAGATTTTTCACTTGTTTAAGTTATTTGTTCTTCAATTAAAGAAAAAGAAAACCTGATTTAGGAGGATATTCAGGCGCTGGTTTGGGAGGAGCGGGTGATTGAGTCGCCATAAAACTGAAACTCGATACAGGAATTCAAAGGAAAGTCAAGTGAAGGAGAAGTAGAAGTAGAACCGACTAAAAGAAAAAAAAAAGCGAATTGAAGTGAATGCAGAGGTGCTTACAGGAGATGACGATGATGATGTCAGTAGCAGTCAGAGGTGGCTTTTGCTCATCTCGAAGCCAAGACTGATCATTGCCGGTAGCTGATAGCGTTACTACTCAATATATCACGCCAAAAACTCCTTAGATAATATGATTTTTTTTTTTTCCACAATTTTGGGCTTTTGGCGCTTATAATTAATAAATTTTTTGTTTATACTTTTTTTATTAAAAAATATATTGTTAAAAAAAAGGTAAAATCCTTTTGTTTTTCTTTCTACCTATTTATATAATTTTAGTTATATAAACTTTTATGTTTAAATATGAATAAAAAATAGATAATATATTTCATAATAGTGTGAAATATATTTGTGTATAAATTTTTTTATTATTAAATTTGAGTGAATCGTTTTAAAAATGATTACATGACACATTTTTTTTTCCTGTCAAGTTCGAAAAATCAATATATAGATAGATTTGGAACGGTGGTGATGAATAGATCTTGTACCCCTAAAAAATGATAAATCAATAAGTATCAAAATGTCGTAAAAGATAAAAGCGATTTTTTTATAAATTTATTGGATGTAATTATAATATTCAAATTTGTAAATGTTTAATTATTTTGCAATGACAATTCTAATTTGAATTATTTGAATAAAAAATAAAATAGATAACATACATCATAATAATGTATAAAATAAATTTGTGTATAAATTTTTTTTATTAAATTATAATAATTTTGAAAAATATCTAAAATTGAGTGAATCATTTCAAAAATGATTACATGACACAATTTTACATATAGATAGATTTTTAATGTTGGTGATCGATAGATCTTTTACCCCTAAAAAATGATAAATCAAAAAGTATTAAAATGTTGAACATAAAAGACTCAAAGCTATTTTTTAATTATAATATTTAAATTTTTAAGCATTTTAATTATTATTTTTCAATGACTATTTTAATTAGAATTATTTGTCAACTTTAGGTAATATTACTGTTAATTTCTTTTTTTYTTAATTTAATTTATAATTTAGAAGGTGTGACGTCAAGTGGASTCTRATTTTTTATTTATTAATTTTAAGTCTTTAAATCTTTTTCTCTTTTTTTTTTTTCCTCTTAYTTTCAGAACTCYGGGGTTGGGCTTGCGCCAAGTTTGGATTGGTCTATATAAGACTACATCGGATTATGGATCAGGCTTTGATCGAGTTGAGCAGTTCACTAAGTTAATTTTACCGAGCTGGATTATGTAGTAGCATCATGTCATATATTTCTCTTGGGCCCTGGGCCATCGTTAATGTGCAACCGATAACACCTTCTACCTTGTCCAAGATCAATAACTCTTTACAAGAATTATATGATTGATATTGAATTTGAAATGTATTAAAAAATGTGTAACATAGAAAATAGAATTCAAAATTCATAAAAAGACAAGGACTTATATTTCTTTTTTTATTTCAAGTTACTTAATTTTTTAAAATATTTTAAACTATAATTACTTATCATAATATATAATTAGTATTTATTTCATTATATAATTATCAACAATAGAAGACTCTATTAGAAGCATAATTCCTATAATTACATAGAAAAGGTTAAAGACTATTGTAACCAACTTATTACCTGAAAAACGATTAGATGATAGTGAGTGGATGAATGAAAAAGAATTGATGTAAAAAATTTAAGTGAGACCTTGATTTCCGTCTATTTGGTATAATTTGTGATTTTTGTCTTTAAAAAAATAGAAAAAATAAAAGGAAATAACAATATCATCTTCGAGGTTTTATTTAAATATATTTAATTCCTAATAATTCAAAAATGTACAATAACATCGCTCTACTTCAAATTCAATATGTATATAAGTGTAAAATATCGAATATACCATTTTTAAGAATTAGACAACCTTACTTCTTCAATTTTTAATAAAATTATACATAATTCAAAAGTTTTGAAAAATTATAAAGTTCGTGTAGATATATATGTGATGTGATATCATCACAATCTAGGTTAAAAAATACTATAAAAATTTTATGATTTTAGGTTTATATCCATATTACAAATTATTATTCATTGAGAGTTAATGAAAAGGTTTCAACTATTGGAGGATCGAGACATGGAATGAAAATGAATCCATTGATGGAATCTGTGAGAAGAACAAAACCTAAAATAGGCATGAGATGAATTAACCTGGAGCAGCTTATTATTAAATTCGACGATAGGTTTTCCACGTGCTTTCTCATTGCCTACCTAATCCCATTTTGTCTACAATATTAACAAATGAAGAGACAGTCTATGTTTCAATTATTGTATCATATTATATGTCAAATCAATTATAAAGTTTCTTATATAGAAATATTATCCATTAAGGTGATATATACGGCACGAGGGGATTTGAAAAGCTAAACCTACTACAAGACTTTTTTATTTTAAATTTATTTTGTTGTGTGGTTTTCGAGAAGTCGTCAGCTGGATTAGCTACCATAGCTAAGGGGGTGGGTATATGTGGGCTCAGGTCGGGGTTGTGACAAATTCGATTCGACCTGATAGATGATTTGATTTAAAAAATTTAACTCGAGATCAGATTACGCTGATGAAGGAATCTGACTCATCCTGAAATAGTTGGATGGATCAGGTTTATACAAAATTTTTATTTTTATTTTTTATATTAATATAATCGAGTTAGGTACTTAATTTCAATCCAACATTCGTTGGGTACCCCATCTCAATCCAACTTCGAGTTTCATGCAAWGACTAACCGGATCTTATCATGACTGAAACAAGTTAATCAGATCAAATCAGATTGAGTTTAAGCATTCACCCGTAACCAAACATATTAGAAACTTCGTTCATTCACAATTTTTAATTAATTAATACTAATAACTCATTTTTCCTTTAAATCAAAGTAATGATTAATTAATGTGGACGTGACTGTTAGCGATGTTTCTTGGATGAAGAAACATA